>OY978525.1:30692688-30859288 GCA_963854835.1 Megamerina dolium
AGACTCTGATGGGTCTAACCGTACTTGGGATCCACAATAAAATCAAATGGCGAATATTCTACAAACGGTCATAATTTTTACCCGATTGTGATGTTTAGATTTAGATGCATCTATTTATGTGTAACTTATTCTCGTTGGTTCTTCAATAGAAACCCCATTTTAATTGCAGTGGGTTTTTACAAAGGCCTACCGATATATTTCAAAAATTTTGATACAATTATGAGCTCTTGGTAGCAGTGTATAAAATAAATAAATATGTGGCACTTGAAGCCCCAAAGGGCTCATTGGCCGAGCTTCTCTTCCATTACTGTTGTGCGTCTTAAATTTTGGACAGTATTAGAATGGACCTACTTATTTTAGCCGGTTCCGAACGGCAGAACACTTGTGACATCACTTTTTCTGAGCTTTGTCACAGAGTTCTTTTTAGAAGCTTTTTCATGGCAAGTTGTTACTGTCGGAAGAATTGCCAATTGCTTGCCGACAGGTGGGTACCGTTCGAAAGAAAAATCTTTTCGATATTAAATTTGTTATGCATCAGCCGGGTATTGAATAGTGTATACCCAACCATAATAATAAGGTGTATTATTTTTTATTTCATAAAATCTTCAAAATATCGCCTTTCGAACATTGTCTTGCCCAATTCAACAGCAATTTTTGTTTCTGAAATGCATGAACAGCGCACATTTATCGGAAATTACTTGGCAAGTCTTACTACAGTAATATATTTTTATGAAAGAAAAAAGAAATGAATTTGTGGCACTTATAAGCCGTATTACAATATACCTACTTATTCTAGCAGGTTCCGAATGGCAGAACCCTTGTAAAATCACTTTTTCTGAACTTTGTCAGAGAGTTCTTGTAATAGCTTTTCCATGGTAAAATATTACTGCCAGAAAAATTGTTTATTGCTTGCCGACACTTGCGCAATGTTAAAAAGAAAAAAATTCGGTATTAAATTTATACCTCAGCAGGGGATTGAATCCAAGACCGAAAGGCTACGGCACCCAGTTTTGTGAAAGAGCTCTGTGAAAATGCTCCAAAGAGCTAAAACGCTTTAAAATCCAGAGACTGTGTCAGCTCGGCTATGTCGAGTGAATGGAAGAATACGACATAAAGAAGAAGTTGCAATCGAAAGTCTCTGGAGCACATCGATGGAGAGAAAGAAGATGGAGTGAGTATTGGTGAGCTTGTCAATGCTTGGCATTTGTAATTGACTCCAACATGCGAATAATAGAGGCGACTGGTGAAAAATGCTGCCTTCGATCAAGATCTATTGTAATGGCCAAATAAAAAAGTAAGAAGTCGTCTGATTTCAACCATTTTTAATAGAATTTATGGGCGTCACTTGTACTCAAACGTTTTCAAAAATGGATCGATCAGCACTTTAACCGCACACAAAACATAACATATATCATTTTGAATATGAGAAACATTTCAATTATGATATGATCATATTAATCTGATATACTAGTTATACTGTTGCCTTAACTGATTGCAATTTGTTTACCAAAATTAAATCAATTTAGTTGGTTGTTTGTACAAAACAAACAACAAAACCAACAAATGTGTATGAAAATCTAAAACAATCTAGCTAACATTTTAAGTTAAATGTGTAAACGTAATAAATGAATTGAGAGAAGGAGACTAAATACATATACGAAAAGTGACACAGACACGCAGCAGGACGCACAAGGACGACACTGCACATTGCACAGACAGCAGAATGGTTTTAGCCATTCTAACTCAAATGGAATCGACTGCGTCTTGTATTGTGCATAATAGTCGTGCTGGGAGGGTTTGTTTCATTATTTATTATTTTTTTTTGTATTTTTTTATTTAACTTTGTTATTTGTTCTCTTTTTATACCCTGCATAATGCAATATGCATGGTATATTCATTTCGGTCAGATGTTTGTGTCCACTTGAAGGAATCTCCGGAGATATAGACATAGATATATATTCGTGATCAGCGTCGATTAAATTTTCGATTTAACGATGTCCGTCCGTCCGTCCGTCCGTCCGTCTGTCTGTCACCTGGCTGGTTCGCACGATAACTTGAGTAAATATTGAGCTATTTCGATGAAATTTGGCATAAGCAATCTATGATCCAAGGGTACGGGATTGATATTGGGCATGATCGGTCAATAACCACGCCCACACCAAGCATTCAAAGCGACTAACCTCGAAATTTTCAAAATCTTTAACTTGCTATAACTCACATAATATACCACTTGGGACAACAATATTTGGCACATAGACTTATATTATACTACTATATAACCTCGACAAAAGTGGTTGAGCCACGCCTACTTTTTAGCGTAGCTCTCATACAAAGTGTCTGTACTTCTTTTAAATTGAAACAGCTGTAACTTCTACAATCTTCTGTTCAGAATAACCAGAATTGACACTTAGATTAACATGGTAGTCGGCAAAAATCTGGCAGAAAATCAGTGTGCCACGCCCACTCCTTCATGAGTCTCCCATACAAAGTCAAGGGAATTAAACTAAAAATTTAAGCTCTATAACTTACAAACTATTTAGCGTAGGACAACGAGATTTAAGGTATGGATTAGCATTATACGAGCAACTAGGCTCACAGAAAATGGGAGCACCACGCCCACTGTTTATCGTAGCCCCCATACAAATTTTAAATTGAAACAGCTGTAACTTCGGCAATCTTCTGTCTAGAATAACCATAATTGACACTTAAATTAATATCGTAGTCGGCAAAAATCTGGCAGAAAATCAGTGTGCCACGCCCACTCCTTCATGAGTCTCCCGTACAAAGTCAAGGGAATTAAACTAAAACTTTTAAGCTCCATAACTTACAAACCATTTAGCGTAGGACAACGAGATTTAATTTGTGGATTAATATTGAAAAATTAATTAGATATACAAGAAAGAGATAAGTCACGCCCACTTTTTATATAGCTTCCGTACAAAGTGTCGGATTTATCTTAACCATTAAAACACCCATAACTTCCTAAATAATACGCCTAAGTCAACCCATTGCAACCTATGTAGTTTAGTAGTATAGGCAGAAATTGATCCTCCAAAATTGGTGAGGTACGCCTGCTTCTTAATGTAGGTCCTATACAAAGTAGTGGAAGAAAAGGATGGATATACAAGCAAACTTTTTATATATACATCTACATATGCAGGGTATAATTTGGTCGGCCCCAGCCGACTGTAAGGAGATTTTTTTTTTATTTGTTGTTTTTCGAGCCAAGTAGTATACCAATACAAACGACAAGAGGATTTTTCATTTGTAAATTACTTTTGTCATTTTATTAAAGTTATGCATAAAATCTGCATAATTGGCGCATCAGCATGCCTCCAAATGCGTGTTTGCAGTATGAGACAGAAAAAGAAAAAAAGAAGAGCTTTCATTTCTAATGCAACTTTTACAATTGTTTCTTATATCTATTTTTTCTATAATACCTACTACTTTGTTATTTTACCCCTCAAAGTTTTTTGCTGTTTGTGGTGTAGCATCTCTTTAATGATTACAAATTCTTGCATCTTCTACTTCCTACATTAGCAGAATACTTACCAACTGATGCCAAATCATACAATCGTTAGCTCTTGTTATGCTGATTATCATTGTCACAGTTGCTTTGAAATTTACTGCTTTACTGTTAGATATGTAAGTAGATAGTTGCTGACGGCAACTATGCAAGGAGTATCATTCTCCAAACGGCAATTATATACAGAATTAATTCTTTTATTGGTGGATTGATTCTGTTTTTACAGCTTCCCTTGTCGATCGTTATTCTATGGAAGATTAAGATCTGTGGAAGCCCTTGGAAAATCGACTCTTTAATTTTTACTTAACAATATTTTACCTGAACTTAGTTGCTCTTTACCTTCCTTCTCGAGGATGATTCCCCTACAAGATATCCCCATAATTTCCCACCCGTAGACCAGTAAAATGTTTGATCGACCGCTATTAATTCTTCTACCGCAACATTTCCCACAAATACACTTACCTTCTATCTCCACCTCTTACGCAGGCTCTACTTCAAAATCAGTGCTTTTATAAAATTCGTAATTTGTATTGTAACCTTTCTATTTATTAGGAGAGACTTCTGTGCATATGGATCAAAATAGAGTCTTGTTGGTTAGGTTAAGTTATTGTGGCTGCCCTGCCCATTGTGATACCACCAGCTTCTCTTTCAATACTGTTGTGTGTGTTAAATTTGGACAGGATTAGAACGGACCTACATATATTACCCGATTCCAAACATCGATACTCTTGCGACATCACTTTAATTTTAGCTTTGTCACAAAGCCCTTTTAGGAAGCATTTTTTGGCAAATTGTGACTAATATAAAAGACTAATATTAAAGTTCTTAATCTAGCAACAAAATTCTGACATCTTGGAATATTTGCAAATACACTAGAATCAATTGATGATCACACATTATTATAATTATTGCAAGGGGAGTACAAGCACCACCACCAGATTGGATCTTTTATTGTGCCAACTCCAGTTATCTCATTCCAACCGTAAGCTTCAAATGTATATGGGGGCTGTAAATAGAACACCTACATCGAAAAGTCTTTGACTTGCTGTTAACTGTTTCACTCATAGACGTACAAAAACTGTAGTCAGCAACATCTGAGAGACCCATTTTATTGAGATGGTATCTCAAATTGCATGTTGGTCCCATCAGATAACCAGTTTTAGGGTCTCTCGGTTTAGTTTTAGGATCTTTTCAGAGATACCTTTTGCCGGTGTTAGTAATCCTATGTTTGCCTCTGGACTTTCGAGTTTTTCCAGTTGGAAGCTATTGTGGATTTCAGCCACCGTTTTAGTAGTCCTGAGACTAAGAATGTTTTCGGTTCTATTAAACGTCTTTGTTTCCTTCATGTCGATCGTGTTTGAAACCCCACCATAATCCCATTGTGTATGATATAAGGTCCATAGTACATCATCAAAATTTCAGAAGACGGTAAAGCAAAAAAGGCTTTGTCTGTCGGTCATCTGGAGTTGTGTGGTTTTTGTTCGTTTTTTTTTTTTTTTGGAATGATGTTACATTCTCAGACGAAGTAAATCCTTGAATTAGAGTCTGAAAGTTTGATCAGATTGACAGATTTTCTCGTATTTTGTAAGCTGATGACTACGAGTGTACTACGGAGTCTAGTACGGGTTGTGTTGCCGTTGTTGTTGTGTTGTGCTAAAGTAAGAAGTCGCTAAACCTGCGTTAGCATAGAGTATTTCGACGTCTTGATTATAAGATCAAAATTGAAGTGAATAGGCCAACATCTCGGTACAGCTTACATCAGAATTTTGGGCGAACGAAAAAATTTATTTAAGAACAATATAGAGCGCCTGATAAACCTGAGGGATTTTCATTTCACATCAATGTCAAAAACTTCGACATCAATATTAGAAAATAACAGTGTCAGTGGACAAACCACACTCTGCGTTCAGCTGATATCAGAAGTTAGGTAAAAAAGAAAAACGCTTTAATTTTGGGGAACCCTCTAACTTGTTTGAGAAGACCGCCAGAAAGATTTGAAAATCTTAGATTTTATATAAGAATTCTTAGGTAAAGAACTTGGGCGACTCGATTAGGGGAGACCAATGGAAGAAGTGAAGCCACATTCTGGGTACGGCATATTCCACAATTTTTGGGTAAAATAAATGCATTGAATTATGTACCATTTAGTTGGCATGAGAAGATCGCATTATAGACATGAGAGCCTTTGAATTTTAGAGATCAAACTCTTTCAATGTGTGGATTAGTATATAACAATGGCAATGGACAGAGTATATCTTGGGTATATCTTATAACAGAATTTTGTCTAAAAATTAGCATGTAATTGAGCAACATCTAAATGGTTTGGAAGGATCACCTGATAGATTTGAGAGTCTTTGATCTTATATGAGAATTTTAAAGATCAAAAACTTCGACATTTGCATTGGAGATAAGAATGAAAGTGCATGAAAGTGAAAGACAGGCTACACTCTGCAAAAAATCTGATTTATTTTGGTAAGATCGTATGATAGACTTAACAGTCTTTGATTTCAAACAAAAAAAGCAGGACTACACAAAATGTTTGACTGCGAAGAAAATTGATTTCCCATTATAAACTATCTGAGTTCCACGAATGTTTAACCCTTTAAAACAAACAATACTGGGGTTAAGAAAATCAAGTTTGGAATAAAATGTACGTCATTGTATTCTAAAAATCATACTTGCAGTACAAAGACAGATGCTTAACTAGAAAATGTGCAGATTCACCTTGAAAATAAAACAAAATCCAGATGCAAAGGTTTTGGACTAACTTTTTATAACTTGGGTTGGGTTAATTGCAATCTAAAAGGAGGTTTAGCTTTAGATCCATCGTAGAAGTCTAATTTTCTAATTTCTTTCTGACTATCCATTTGAATGCATTGCACCAGCTTCCGTTGCTCTTAATACAAACATATTTACATATTTGTATACAAAACTATTTTTATGGTTTATCTTGCTGCATACTAACCTTATTACTGGTTTATATATGAAAATAAATCTGAAATATTTTTGTCTTCTTCTTTTTCTTATTTGGCTTATGATTTCTTATTGTAAAGACAAGTTAAATTGTCATTGATGTTCGTCTGTAGTATATATGAGTACGTCTTTCTATGAGGCATTTCAGAATTTATGACATTTATGCTAGTTGTCGATAGTTGACTGAAGCATAAACTATAAATGTCGGACCTCACAAATGAACTAAATTACAAAAAACAACTATTCTAATTGGCAAGTAGAAGGCACTGGTATGATGTACCTTCGGTCGGTGTCGGTATAGGTAAATATATATGTCGATACATGAATACCTAACTCAATGAACTTTAAATACTGATACTTAGATAATTGCAGAAAAATGAAAAACACAGAGAAAATGTATGAAAGAGGAAGCTCAACATTATGATCAGAATGATGATGATGCTGAAAGTGGTGACCATAGCAAACAACATATCCAGTTTCTTTGCTACCTACTAAGGTATCGTCTGTCGTGTTGCGTATATTTTAATGCCACCCATAATTGTTTATAATGAACATAATGAACTGCCCAATGGACTACTAACTGAAGTTGAACCATTTCAATTATCAACAAATATTGGCCGGCTGACTTACTGAGTGACTGAGTTGACTGGATTGTTGGCGCATATCATTACGCAGCGAGTGCTCGTTTGATACATATCCGTATCAATAATGTTGAGCCAGTGTTGGCAATCAGGCAGTCAAGTGCACAGCATGTAAACGATGGAACGAATTGTCGCCTTTATTATATTCAAATGGATACCTATTCATTCCCGTCTACTGCCACCAACTTCGTTGCCACTGATAGGTATGAGTAGGGTAGTACAAGTACCACGGCACTTCCTTGAGAGATGATGATGGTGCTATGTTAACGTAAAATGCATAAAATTAGAAGAAAATATTACAACCAATTTGCAATTTGAACATTCGAAACCAATTTCAAACGAATTCAGCTGGTAGACGCATCGTCATGCAAGTAAATAGTATATGCACGAATAGTAGCTGCAAATAATAATAATGGAGGTTCATAGAAGCTGCAGTTAATTTCTTGCCAGCAAGCCAATTGCATACACCATTAGACTTTCATTCAAATGCACTAAACTAACTAACTAATACCTAACTATAAGTAGTACTAATAACTGGCGGAGCGTAAACGCTCATATTTACATTAAGGTGGGACAAATTTTTTGGAAACAAATTTTGACAATCTGACTAACTGAAAACTAAATACTTTGGATTATTTCAAGCCTTTTTTTTTTTTAAAAGAAGCAAAACTCGCCTATTTTTAGTTTTTACAGAAAACATAAATTTTGTAGAGAAGCCGCACTAAGGGTTGGAGATGGGTGGCCAATATGTTTAGAAGATATATTGATAAAAAGAAATTAATGGTTGTCAGTCAAACATTTCTATTTATTGATTTTCAAGTGCTTTTAGGTTCATTTTGTAGGAGAGCCCTCCTAAGGGATGATGATGGGGGAACATATATTCAAAGAAAATGTTTGGAATGGAAAACTAATGGGGGTTGGTGATAAATTTTGTTGCTCTAACGGTGATTTTTGAGTAGGTATAGGGTTTTCTGTCCATGCGTATGTATGCGATTTAGCGTTTATTTTGTATGGAATCACCTTTAAGGGGTAGAAAAAAAGGTTAACTATGTATGAAAGTAATGAAGGGGAGGGGAAATCATGGATGGCTTCTCATACATTTCACTATTCTATGATTGTTTTCTATGGAGTTATTTATAGATTTCCAAATGCTTTTACATCCATTTTATAGGAAAGCTTCTCTAAAAGTTCGATATAGGGGCCAAGAATATTCGAAGAAAATATTCATGAACAAGTTCTACATTTTGCCGCCACAGAAGCAATTCCTGAGAAGCTAAAGGCTTATTTATTAATTTTCATTGGGTTTCACGTTCTTTTGTCATGGGAGCCTCATTAGGGAATGGAGATAAAGGGTCACTTTGTTTAGGGAAACTAATTTATATGTAAAATTAGTGGAAGTCCGCAATACATTTCAATGCTCTACGAACAATTCCTAGAGAGCTATTATGGTTGGGGATTTGAAATTTTACCTTAAGCCTGGCCTTATGCGTCGCCAACAAAAATTTTTTACTATAATCCGTTTACAAAAATAAGCTTGAGACTTGTTGTTCCACAAAACTTGTTCCAAAAAACCTCTCTGTGCATTCAAATCTTGACTTTCTTTTTTTTCTTTAGGGAAAAACTGTTGGAAATTATTCAAATTCTATGTTTTGCCTGGAAGCCTGGGAGATTAAATGATTGACCCACCTTAATGCACATACGCACATATATAAAGAGGTGAAACAGCATTGTTTAACCTTGCTTTTTGTAGTAGAGTAGCTTGCTTTAGCTAGATTGTTTATTATTTTCCAAATAAAACGGCTACTTGAATATTGATGTTGTTGTTGCTGTGGTGTTTGTAGTTCTTTCTTTGCCTATCTAAAGTGCGATATATACCTTCACTTATGCCATGAAACTTCCAGTAGACAATTTAAAGCTGATTCATCTAATACTCTCTATCAGCCATGCCTCTAGTTGGTGTGCGACATGGAGCCACATCGTTCTAGAAGTGATACTGCTGTGGACGCAGTATAAACGGAAACCGAAAGTTATAGTCATTATTCAGGTCTATCTTTATAATTATTAATAGAAAGGGATTCACCCAAAAAATTAATACGTCGACCTAAGAGATCTTTTGTGCCAAAAAAATGTCAAAGACGATCTAATGAAAGTCAAGATCTCGCCTGCTGAGGTTGATTCAATGTCAGTTTAATTGAGAAAATTCGTAATGAGGAGCCATATCATACTGGAAGTAACCATGCTGCAAACTCCTCAAAAACAGAAACCGAAACAGATAATCCTAGCTATTAAGTTGTAAGAGAGCCTTCCTTCCTAATGGTAATTAAAAGAACCTGTACTAGATTCAGTTTAACGTTAAAAAAGTGAAAAAGACCGTGATGATAATATTTTGTTTTAGTTCAAGCTTTTGTTTAAAATTGTATACTTGGGCTCATTCCTTTTTAAAGATTTAGATCGTAATAGCTGGCCTCATCGAATTTGACCTATTTTCACTACAAAATAAAAAATTGCACAGCCTCAAAAAAAAAAATATAATAGTAATAATAAAAATAGGTTGTCCGACAGACCAGCGCAGTCACATTCTGTCGATTATGGGTCGGTGAATCAGAAACCGCGGTCGCATTTCCGCCATCATCCTTAGGTTTCTTTCTAACCACAAGCAGCATTGTTTGTTTAGTTACTTGTCATAGATTTTTTTTAGGTTAAAATGAAAACTGATGACATCATACTTATAGGACTGCCACATCCAGAAAACCAGAATACTCACTTTTATTGATTTTTGGTAGCTGAATCCGAATCTATGTATCAGATTTTCGCCACCAAATTCAGTTTGCTTCCTAACCCAAAAAACAACGATTTTCGGCTATACTTGTAGGTTCTTTTTTGTATTTTTTCAAAATCTACTTTGCATTGTAATGGCACACCTTTGTAGCAGATCCTAATGAATTCACTTTGGACTAGTTCTCAAGTAATTGTGTTATCCAAAATCAGTTCGAATTAGAGAATATTCATACACGGTGTGACAATTATGTACTAAGACGATATCTGCTAATTTCTCGGTATATTTATTCGAAATATTCTCCTCCTGATCAATACACTTGTTACATCGATTTAATAGTGATTCAAACGCGAGATCCAGCTCATTTTTCGGAATTGCCTCCAGTGCCCAAAAAAAGCATCCTTTCAACATCAATTTCAGTTTTGGGAACAAAAAGAAGTCGCACGGTGCTAAATCAGGAGAATACGGTGGGTGATTCAACACACAGACCTGATTCCGAGCCAAAAATTGACGAACAATGAGTGCTGTGTGACTTTTCTCTCTTTGCTCCATGTTAAAATTTCAACATCAAACGAACACGTGTTTTGTAAAATGAATGTCAATAAACATTAAACGTCAACCAAATGCCATGAAATTTTAACAGTTAGTAGAGGAAGGTTGAAGCTTCAAAATACATGTGCTCACACATAGATGGCGCGCTTGGTTGCTGATATATGGTTCGAGTCTCAATACATATTTGTCGCACCTTGTATATTCATTTTTTATACTTTTCTCACGTTAGTAATACATTATTTCGTAATTAGTTGAATTGAATACTCCTCGGACTAGTACGCAAATACTTCCCTAATACAAAAACCCACTAAAATCAAAATTATCGATGGACCAATTCTTAAGTACTTTTCTTATACAAAATCCATAGGAATTAAACACTATTCATACAATCATATCTTTACACTTTTATTTTTTTTTAACAATCTACTTTATATTGCAATGTGCATACCTTCGTAACTAATACTGTTGAATTTTCTTTGGCGTAGTTCATTTGGAACTAGTTGTCTTAACCAAAATTAAAAAATATTCGTACAATCATATCTTTACAGTGTTCTCACATTAGTAGCGAATACGTTATATTGTAACTAGTTCAAATTGAATTCTCCTCGGACTAGTTCGTAAGTATTTCTCTTATACAAAATTTATTGAAATTAAACAATATCACACTATAATTTATTTACACTTTTATTTTATTTTTTTTTCAACAATCTACTTTGCATTGTAATGTGCACACCTTTGTAACTAGTTGCTAATGAATTCTCTTTGGCCTAGTTCCCCTTAAATTTATCTTAACCAAAATCATTTCAAATTAAAAAGTATTAATTTTTACACTTTTCCCCACATTAGTGCCTTATTTTAGTGCTTTATTTTTCAACAATCTACTTTGCATTGTAATGTGCACACCTTTGTAACTAGTTGCTAATGAATTCTCTTTGGCCTAGTTCCCCTTAAATTTATCTTAACGAAAATCATTTCAAATTAAAAAGTATTCATTTTTACACTTTTCCCCACATTAGTGCCTTATTTTGTAAAAAAAAAAAAAATATGTGGCACTTAAAGCCCCAAAGGGCTCATTGGCCGAGCTTCTCTTCCATTACTGTTGTGCGTCTTAAATTTGGACAGTATTAGAAGGGACCTACTTATTTTAGCCGGTTCCGAACGGCAGAACACTTGTGACATCACTTTTTCTGAGCTTTGTCACAGAGTTCTTTAAGAAGCTTTTTCATGGCAAGTTGTTACTGTCGGAAGAATTGCCAATTGCTTGTAACTAGTTCAAAATGAAGTTTCCTTAGACTAGTCCTCAAGTACTTGTCTTGTATAAAATAATTAAAATAAAATATATTAGTATGTATTTTTTCATGAACTACTTATTTTTTAACATTAGTGACTAGGACATCATTTTGTAACTAGTTCCAATTCAATTGTATTTGGACTATTTCCCAAGTACTTCTCTTATATGAATGCATATTTCTTAATAAATTGGTTGTACTCACATTCATACCCAAGACATTCTTTTGTAACTAGTTCCAATACTTTCAAATGTACATTTTGAACAAATTAAAGAATTTTGAGAATATCTAACTAATGTATGTGCTGATTTTACCTATGAGGAGGTTATAATGTAGTAAAAAAAGCAGCAGAAGCAACATTAGCTTTAGCAACAGCATCAGCAAATTGCAATCATATTGCAACATGTAGCAAAAGCGCGTAATTGCGTAACTAGTTCGATGTAATAACAACAATAACAACAACTACTACTACGACTATCACTACAAATACTACACGCTATTATTGCTAAAGCGGAAAAAATGCTTCTTTCGGAGCAATTGCAATAGAAACGACCACAACAACAACAACAACAATGATAACAAGTATGTACACATACATACAACTAGCAATTGCTTACGATGGTAATAGCTGTGTAATAGCAACAACAACAAGAAGAATTCCAACAACATCAATAGCCAAAGAAACGCATCATCTATGAAAGCAAAAAAGCAAAAAAAGTAAAATGCAACTAGAAAATAAAACGAAATTCTAAACGAGATAATAGCCAAAGCACTTAAATATATTCCACCACCATCATCATACATATGAGTAGGTACCAACCAATCCATACATACACACATAAGTATGCATGGTAGTGCTTTGATTGTTGCCTCTTGGCCTTTACGCTTGATGTACATATTCAATTACTTAAAGCAATAGTGTGTGGATGAAAAGGAAGTACCATGTAACATTAGAGATTTGGAACAAAAATGAAAGAGAGGAAAAAAAAATAGTAATAATAATAGCAAAACTAAGGAGTCGTATTAGTAAAATTACAGAAAGTGCTTAGTTATTATTGTAGTTGTACGCATAAACGTTTCTACTACATACATGTGTGAGCCTTCATATGACGATCATATGTAATGCACAAGCAATCATCATCATCATTGTTGTCAGCATCATCATCTCATCTCAGAAGAAGAAAGAATAAGCAAATTGCTGCTGCGTGTTGCATTTTTCTTGTTATTATTGTTGTTGTTGTTGTTGTTGTTGTGGAAAGAAAGCCCAACACACACACATATCACTATGCATACCTACTAACGATGAAATGAGAGGAAAATTGCAAATTGATTGTGACATTGTCGGTTCAGTTCAAATCAGTTTAGTTCAGTTTGAATGCAAAGAACTACTTGACTTTTGCAAATTTTATGTAGTATTCGTAGTAAGCTAAAGTTGTTATTGCACTAAGTCATTTTGATTTGATTGCTGCTAAAGTTTCACAAGAGCTTTTATTGGTTTTGAATTAGAAAAGCATTAAATTAAATTTCCGGTGGATTTCTATATTAGATAGATTAAATAATAAATAAAAGAATAAATTTTCGAACTGAGATTAAGAAAATTGGAAAAAAAAACAAATAAAATAAAAAATAAAAAAAAATTGTTTGTCGTAGCTGCCCATTAAAACTAAGAAACACAGAAAAAATGTGACAACTGGATTACTTGGATAAGATTTGTCCCCTCATTAAAGGAACTTTTAATCTGACAATGTTTAGATATGCTGAAATTTTATTTAGGAAATCATGCTATTGCCAGATCTCAGAGATTGCTTAACGCATTTTATAGTAGACATAATATGGTCGACACCTCCGAAAATTTATCTGCTTAAAACGGAAATAAAATGGACAACTGACTATTCTGGTCTATCAAATATCATACTTTTTATTGCCGTTTTGCGTAATTTTCAATAAGTCAGAGACTAAAATCGCTAAACGTAGGTCGATCCTCAAAGAAAACATTACACAGATATGAAATAATACGATTTAAATCCACCATAAAAAGAGACTTAAAAAATAAATATAAATATGTGGCACTCAAAGCCCCAAAGGGGTCATTGGCCGAGCTTCTCTTCCATTACTGTTGTGCGTCTTAAATTTTGGACAATATTAGAAGGGACCTACTTATTTTAGCCGGTTCCGAACGGCAGAACACTTGTGACATCACTTTTTCTGAGCTTTGTCACAGAGTTCTTTAAGAAGCTTTTTCATGGCAAGTTGCTACTGTCGGAAGAATTGCCAATTGCTTGCAGGTGGGTACCGGTGAGTACCCTTCGAAAGAAAAATCTTATCGATATTAAATTTGTTATGCATCAGCCGCGGATTGAACCACGACCTACAGATCAGAAGGCGAACACACTAACCACTGAGCTACGGAGACTTATTTTGCGATATAATTTCAAATCATTAAGCTCAAATTGATTTGATCTATAGTTGGTTGAGTATCGTGTAGTACCTCGATTATGTGTTTGATGAGCCAAATGAGCTCAGCCTACCTTCGTTTATAATATAGTTGTTATGGGACGCTATGTGTAAAATTTCTAAGTATTCGAGGCTTTTAACTGGGGAACAAGGTATAATTATGTGTTGCTTTTGAGGATATCCTTATTGACTTTAATGCAATAACGTTTCTTCGAATTCATAACTCGAACTCATGTGGTTTCAGTATTCCTTAGAGTAATTTGTATGACAAACCGGCTCTTCCAGAAGTTTTTTACTATCGGAAGAATTTCCGATTGTTTGCCTGAAGGTGGGAACAATTTTTAGTCTTCTGTTTTTCTACAGAGACACAAACATTTCTTATGGATCTTACTTGCATGATTGCTCAATGCCAACTGTGACTCTCTCTTTAAATTCACGCATACTAAAAATGTGTCCGACTTCGTCCGACAGTTTAAACGAAAGATGACTAGATTTTTCCTCGAAGGAAGCATAACGTAGTTTTTCCTCAGGAGAAGCCTAATCATATTTTTTCTCTAGAACCACTAAAAAGCTTCTAGATTCCTTGGAAGCTACATTGATATGATTACTTCGTACTGATTTTCAAAAACGTTATGGAATTCTCATCAAAGCAAGTATTTGTATTTGAACTGTATGGAAGTGTAAAATCTTACTTGCATTAAAATGAAAACACTCCCATTTTGATGTAGACCTCATGATAATTATTTTCCCGGTGTTCATGTTATTGCTGCTTGGCGGTAAATGAAAGTTTCAAACGTAGAAATGTTTTTCAAAATTTCAAGCTCCCAACGAGGATTCCATATTTCTTTGCTACGGTGTCCAACGTGGACTTAAATTGAGCGGTGTGAACTGTTGCCCTTTATCAACTTAATGCCAACAGCTCTGGATGTATAGCGGTTAACTGTATCAAATGGTATATATTATTATTATTATTGTTATTATTATGATCTTTATTTCTCACTTTTCAATGGAATTAACAATACATTATATGGATATTTATAAAAAATACAACATATAAAGGCATATATGTACGAGTACTATGATTTCAAAATATATATAATATATTAATTTTAAAATACAGAGATATGGGAACCCTTTCTAGTCCTAATACATCCTTTAGACGGGGATGTTGAGAAATAGGCGTACTTTCCAGTAGTGCTTATTAGTACCGTTTTTTGCTTCTGCGCATAAAACTCAGTTTCGATTGATAACTCCCTTAGGCCCTCCAAAAAAGTAGTGGGCACAATTCCAGTCGCCGAGATGACAAGCGATATGATACTTACTCTTCTTACACCCCATTGGTATTTTATGCTATCAGCTAGCAGCCGGTATTTCCTTACTGACCACAGCGAAATCGATCGGCTGAGAGAGGCCTTTTCTCAGGACAGTGACATCCGGTCGATTGGCCTCTAAAGCTCTATCAGTGATTATGGACCGATCCCAGTAGAGTTTGACAGTAGCATTTTCGAGTACTGCTGCAGGGACGTACTCGTAGTATTCGGGTGCCTTGTCTTGTATAAGTGTATGCTGGATACCTAACGCCATGTGGATTATTTTACCCAAACTATCGTGACGTTGTCGATACGAGGTTGCTACGATCTGAGAGCACCAGGAGACTATGTGCTGTATGGTTTCGCTAGCTGCTTGGCATTGCCTACATCTATCGTCCGTCACGCATTTGTCGCCAGTTATGACCTTCCGGTAGTTCTTTGTTGCGATTACTTGATCTTGGTTGGCCACAACGAACCCCTTAGCCTCAGCATAAAGCGTACCAGCGTTTAGCCATCTAAGCGATGCTTTTCTGTTTACATGGGATTTTATCCGCTCGCTCGGGTATCGGCCATGCAATGCCTTTTGTTTCCACTGCCCGATGGTTTCGTTGATAGTTCGAGGCATAACTTCTATACTACGGTCCGCAAGATTAATAGGGGTGAGGTTTATATCCGCCGCGATGACTTCCTTGTGCAGTTCGGACAAATTTTATTTTCCATAAACGTATTTACGTAACCTGTCAACCTGTTTGTGGTACAGGTGTATCAAAGCGCACACACCTCTCCCCCCTTCTCTCCATGGCAATCTAACTCTTTCGATTGTTGCTTTCGGGTGGTGCAGCCTGCTTCTTGACATAGTCGTTCGGACCAATCGTTGAAGTGCCTCAAGGTCAGTTGGGCTCCGTTTAACAATGCTAAACGAATATATTAGCACTGGCACGCAGTAGCCGTTAATCGCTCTCGTAACGTTACGCGCATTTAAACTGGTATGCATAACCTACTTGAGCCGCTTTTGAAACTCGGATTTTAGAGTGGATTTAATTTCGCTCTGTTGCTTTGCAGAACTCTTGGATATTTATAAGATTCATGTTCATCCAATGGCAGGATTATCTGGTGTTGAGTTGTTTGCAGTATTCTTCCTACTGCCGTCTTACCCCTGATTTCCAACACATGTTTCGCAGTTTCATTCAACTCCCTGCAGTGTCGCCAGGTTTCATTCGCACACTTCCTGGCGAGCTTATCGTTCCCTCCAACTCCAATGTGTACCGGAACCCAAAGAAATGGTAGAACATATTTCTCACGGATGAATTTTATTTGACGCTCCGGCCGCCTGTACATGCAAATACATCCAAAGCTTTGCGAAGAATTTTTCCCTCGAATATTCTAAGGTTCCGTAGCTCAGTGGTTAGTGTGTTCGCCTTCTGATCTGTAGGTCGTGGTTCAATCCCCGGCTGATGCATAACAAATTTAATATCGATAAGATTTTTCTTTCGAATGGTACCCACCTGTCGGCAAGCAATTGGCAATTCTTCCGACAGTAACAACTTGCCATGTAAAAGCTTCTAAAAGAACTCTGTGACAAAGCTCAGAAAAAGTGATGTCACAAGTGTTCTGCCGTTCGGAACCGGCTAAAATAAGTAGGTCCCTTCTAATACTGCCCAAAAATTTAAGACACAACAGTAATGGAAGAGAAGCTCGGCCAATGAGCCCTTTGGGGCTTTAAGTGCCACATATATATATATTGTAAGCAATTTCTCGTTAGAGACGGACAGTATCCAAGTGATGATTATGTACCATGTTTGAAGACCCATTGAATTGAATATTACAGATTTCGTCCTTTGAGAGGGTCAAGTAGCTTTATATTATATTAGCATGTAGAATGTATCATGTTCGTCCAGAAATTGTTGGCCCAGTTATCTCAGTACCATCGCTGTTTTCTAGAAAACCAAAGGTTTTAGCAGCTAAACGCTGACAAGGATCATTTAATGTTCATAAAATGCTTCCTGGAGGAGATACAATTTGTCGCCTTTGCTTAAAAGACGGCCTAACTACTTAGCGTATTCTTTGTCTCTGCCCTGCGTTAGGTTGCACTAAAAGTAAGGCTGTCAGCACTATCTTTTCTAATTAATCTGACATTGATTTCAGCAAAAGATATCTTAGCTTTCATTAAGTTAGGGATATATATAGGATACTCTCTTTCTTAATTTAGCAGGGATTTTTTTAGGACCGAGAATCTTTTAGGTTGCAATGTTTAAATTTTGGGGCAACCATTTGACAGAATGATTACAATACCTTCCTACTATTTGTACTCAACAAATCAAACAAATATTAATAGAAGATTCTTAACTATTCGCATATAATGAATAGAAGAGTACGAGTACAAGTACAATTATATGTAGTCATTCATTATTTGTTTATAGCTTGAGGCCGATAATGGTTCAAGAATTTGTGAAAACTCCCCATTTTATCGCTGGCATTGTATCACGCTTTAAACTATCACTTAAACATCATAGAAGTGCAACAATTTTATACCTTCAATTTAATTTTATTTATTTTTTTTTTTAATTTTAATTTTCATAGTAGCATAGTAGAATAGCATTGAATTGCAGTTGCCACAAGAGTGTTCTGAAAGCATGCAGGTAAACGTACACATACATATGTATATGCATTCATATGAGTTTTTTTGTATTGCATATATGTATGATAATACTCATTGCATATTGCATGTTGCATGTTATCGTTGCGATAAGATAATCAACAACTAACAACAACAACAACAACACATGAGTAATTTTTATCGTTTGCATACGATTTGGCATTTCATGTATGGCATGATGGTGATGATGGCAATGACGACGACAACGACAACGACAACGGCAACGACAATGCCAACGACAACGGCGAGTGTACGTGATATTTCGATTAATTCAGTGAAACACATATGAATATCATTGGAAGTAGTAGTAGTTGTAGTAGTAGTAGCAGTTATTGTTGTTGTTATTGTTAGTTATAAATACATAAATATATCAAAGCCAATCACACACAAAAAAAAATCTTAATTAAAATTAATTTGCTGCTCAGCTATACATAGCAATAATGTACATATCTAGACAACATATCAGATTATTATAAAATTTTATTTAAAATTGCAGCAAATATAAATTATAACCTTAAAAAAATTAATTTAAATAGAAAAATGTTGACAAAATAGAATTCAGTACAAAATATGACACGAAGGCTTCGAATGTTAAACAAATTAAATTTATATTGAATAGTATAGCCTCCGAAGAGCCTTGGTCAGGATTTCTCTTACAGTACTGTACAGATTTCGAGTAGCAGCAATTTTGTTTAATTTGAGCTCTATTTCAGAGCAATTTTAGACACTTTTTCATTGTGGATTACTTATGAACTCTCATTTCTAAAGGACAAGGCATAGGTATAGGTTTCTTGAGTCGACAACCAAATTTCCACACGAGATAAGGATAGGAGAGGATGGACCTTTTTCAGGATAGTATTCAAATCAGTCCAAATGTTGGCCTCACTAAAATAAGTTGTAAACTTTTCACTACGTCCAATGGGTTAATATGCCAAAGTGCCTCAGAGTTCTTTTTGCCCACCCTTCTCATACCAACAATTTGGATCTTTTTTAACGCCCTGAATCATAGTTACTGCAATGTTCATGGCGTGGGCATATATGGCACAGTACCGCAGACTTTATCCATCCATATTATTCCAACCAGTCGGCTCTTTTTTAAAATAACTGACTTATACTACGGTGCTCAAGGGCCCAGCAAATGAGTGCATGAGTGCCTAAGACTTTATTTAGCCCATTCAACACTAAGTTCGGTCGATCGGCTATTTGCTTTATGGATGTTAATACACTTCTGTAGTCCCAACAAAACTTCAAATTATCGTCCCGAGGAGATAAGCATTCTCTTCGTTGTGCGGCCATCTTGGATCTAATATGACTTGGCTCAATTGCCTCGGTGACATGAACTTGGATTGTAGTCCAGAAAATGAAACCATTCACCTAGGCGTACTGTGACTTAACTCAGTTCCAAGACGATGATATTGTCCTCGGTTATTGATCCTTCCTCAAAAGATTGAGCTATTTCCTTTGTCTACGATTATCAACTTCCAGAATTCGAACAAAACGCTGTACATAAAAATGAACCAGTCTTCTAGTTACTGCCACCATTTGGGTGTATTTTGATTTTACTGAGTCCCAAAACTCTGTATGCTGTCATTCTCCGCAGTTGTGAATTCTTCCCTGAAAGATAAAGCTATCTTTTTGTCCACGACCATCTACTCGGATCGTCAGCCTTTGCTCAAGGTGTCTGAACACAGATTCTTCTCGAGAAAGGCAAGGTCTTCTAGTTACTGTAGTCATATTGGGTTTCTTATAACTTGAGTCAGTTCCATAATCCAAAAAGGGAACCAAACTCCTAGTTACTGCGGTCACCTTGAGTGTTTTGTGACTTTACCCTATTGCAAAATTTCGAACGCTGAAATGTGCCTTTTGAGTTGATCCTTCCAAAAGAGATGTGACTATATTTTTTGCAGGCATTCATAAATTTCTGAGGACCAAACAAGACGTTCTCTTTGGGCTTTTGACTATCGAACTTCAGAAACTCTGACAATTTTTTTAGTAGTTGATCCTACCCTGAGAGATAAAACTATTTTCTTTGACGGAGTTTATCAACTTTTTGAGTACGAGTTGCTGGAATAATTTCAACTAAAATTGACCTCCAGAGAAGAGAACCAGTCTCCTAGTTATCGCTGCCAAGAGCAAAAATGCTCTTTTCATTGTTGGTGTTCATCAACCTCTAGGGGGTGCGACTGAACTCAGTTCCAAATACCCAAACGCTGATATTATTCTCATTACTTCCGATGTAGGCATCGAAATGAAGTATTTTTTGCGAGAGGTCGTGGGGTCGTTCGAGAGGTCAGCGCTTATAAAATTATTTCATTTTAAAACTTCCAATATGAAATTCTTTATTCAAAAAAAAACATCCTATCCTAAAGAAATTTCCCTACATCATGCAATATTTGCGTATCATCGAAGCTGTTACATTTTGGAAATATTCTCAAAACGCAATGACCAATAATCTGCCGACAGAGCATAGAGCCAAGTACCTACGACGACATCAATTATTCTACATTTTAATGTTTTGCTATTTACAACAACAACAGCAACAATAGCGCCAATAACAACAAAACGGTGTAGCGAATGTGAATGGACGCCCACAAGAATACGCCCGTAACATGATTGTGAATTTCATTAATTGCATAGCAAAGGATATTCACCGCGTTCAACATGATGGTGATGGTCATGACAATTTAAACGTTGAGCAAGGTAGCTTCGTATATAATGTTGCGAAACGGTTTCTTGTATGAACATGTTTAATTTCAACTAGGATTTTTGTAAGCTTAACTGTTAAGTGTGGCCCCTTGTAGCCGTACAATAAATGTACCTACGTTTGTTATTGGCCAATATGATGGCTGAAATGGAGGAGGAGATGATGAAATGAGAAAGCAGTAGTAGTTAAATGAAAGCAGAAGAAACAAATCGGCAGTAAACTTCATTTAATGGTACAAGTTACAAGACTGACTGTGTGAACTTTCAACGAGCTCGCATAAGTTTTTGTATATGAAGTTTGAAGAAGGTCTCTAAGGAATCGACTACCCAATACATAGCTATGAGTATTGTCGGAAAGGGATGTGAATGGCTCGAAGGAGTTAAAATGTAATTTTTGGCAGGCGGCGTTAACGTCGTTTTCAGCTTTCTCGTACATATTTTTTTTTCATTCTATATATATGTGTGTGTGTGTTTGTGTATTTATTTGTAATTTTGAAGAATGAATGTTTTCATAGTGAAGTTGTCGGCTCAACAAGGCTCATCGTTATACTTAGTCGCCGTCTGGCCAAGTTCATTCTACACATAGCCTTATTGCAGTTTGTTAATCCCAAGAGTTCATCCGAATAGCTGAGAGCTATTCGTTTGTGTGTGTGTGTGTGTGTGTACTGCTCTGTATATATGTATATGCATAATTGACTGCTGGACTAGTTGCAAAGTTAAATGTAATGAAATTAATATGAAATATAAGCGGAAAATTGGATTTATAGTATAACATGTAAGTAGATGATGTGGTGGTGCTATGTAGTAGTGTGAGAATAAAATAGAATAAGAGTTATGCAAAAAATTTCCAATTTTTTTTTTTTGCAATTGGAAAACTACATGGAAAATTCTAACTACCCTCATTCGTAATAATAAAAGTACTTTACTTAAATGTTGCGATGTCGTTTATTTCCTATTTTGACTTTTTGTTGGCAGGCTGCTCTTGCTGCTGCTGCTGCTACTGCTGAAAATTGATTACCTTAATTTACATTTAATGTTCATAATTTTTAATTCTTAGACATTAAGTGCCTCATTTCCGAACAAACGTTGCCGCAATAAACATTTCGCTATAGAAGCATAATGAAGCGGTAGCATATGCATTAAGCTAAACTGGGTTATTATGCCATTGTTGGGATGACTTTGAAAATAATGAGTATCTCTTTTGTATTGCAGAAGCAATCCACTCAGAGTTAGGTATTCAAAAATGGCTTCAATGATTTATACTATCATTTAATTATACCTACATACATATGTCATAGTGAAGGTATCTGAATTCATCTTTTGTTTTCCAGCATCTACTTAAAGATGTAAAGTGTATAATTAAAGATATTTGGTGTAACTTTTGTATTATCACTATTGAGTAGTGTTTTAGGTGTAATCCGTTCTTACATCTAACAGTCGAAGCAAACGAAAAGCTCAGCATGGTGAACATCATTCCAATCGCTGATAGGTTTTCTAGTACTTGGTCTTTTCAATTCCTGTTAGGTGTTCTTAGCGTGTTCTTAGCTAAAGCATACTTCTTCCACTTGTTCGATATGACCGTGCCAAAAAGGTAGACTTTTATCGAATTTCCGAATGCAAAATACTTCATCACTGGCTTCAGTATGAAATTATAAGCGCTACTAGAGCATGTATGTACTTGGTGCTTTCATTTACTGTTCATCCTCCCTTCCTTTCTGTCGATCTCCTCTATTAGATTCCGAATTCAACACCTTTATAGCTACAGCAAGCCCTTCCATTCGTTCCGTCTGAACTTGTCAGCACTAATATCAACATACAGTTTATATAGCTCATGATTGTACCATCTTTGATACTCGCCGCTAACGGATTTTCTCTCGAAAACTGCAAGTTATCTCTCACCCGAGGTGGAAAGTGTAGCTATTTCCACACCATGTGTAAGCACAGTTATGATGAGAAATTTCGATCGATTTTCGATCTTAAACTCTTCAAGAGAGAGCTCGACTTCCGAACTGTTTACTGAGCCCAAAAGAGCATTTGATTACAAGAATGATACATACTTACTTATGTGGCCATTACAACCGAAAATTGATTTAGGCCGATTCTAGTATGCTTCGCCAGCCAGCTTTTTCCTTCACTAGTTGGCGCCAGTTAGAATTTCCAAGCGCTGACAAGTTCTCCAGAACTTGATCTTTCCACCGGAGGTTAGATCTGCCTCTTCTGCGTCGTCCACCAGCGTGTTCCGAATATAACACCTTCGTAGCCGCTGAATTTTAGTACGCTTTACTATGTCGGTGTCGGCATACAGTTCATACAGCTCTTGGTTGTACTTTATTTGATACTCGCCATCAACGCAAATACGCTCAAAGGTCTTGCGTAGGACTTTTCTCTCGAAAGCTCCGAGTATTCTCTCCTCTAAGGTGGAAATTATCTAAGCTTCAGCGCCATATGCAAGGACTGGCATGATAATAGACTTGTAGAGTGTGCTTTTTGTTTTTTGAAAGAGGGCCCGACTTCTCAATTGCTTACTTAATCCAAAATAGAACCAGTTAGCAAGACTGATCCTTCGCAATATCTGCTGGCTGACGTCATTACTGGTGTTAATGCTGGTACCAAGACAGATAAAGTCCTTCACTACTTCAAAAGCGTAGTTATTGTCAGTGTCGTGCTCTCCAAGACTCTGGGACTCTTTGTTTGTTGATACTAGGTACTTCGTCTTGCCCTCGTTAATCCGCTAAAGATCTATTCGACGTGACTCTCTTTCCAACTCTGAGAATGCTGCACTGACTGCTCGCGTGTTCATGCCGACTATGTCAATATCGTCGGCATACGCCAACAGCATGACACTTTTGTTGAAGATAGTGCCATTATGTCATAGATTAGCAGCTCGTAGTATTTTCTCTATAATAAGATTGAAGAAGCTGCACGATAACGAATCACATTGTCTGAAATCCTATTCAGTATCATCGGCGGGCAGAGGTCTTGCCCTTTCTTTTTCTTGGGTCTTGCCCTCGATTTGGCGCAGTATGAAAATCTAGTCGATGGTAGATTTACCAGGTCTGAAGCCACACTAATAAGGTCCAATCAGGTTGTTAAGCATAGGCTTCAACCTTTCACACAGTTCGCTCGATATAACCTTGTATGCGATAGTAAGAAGACTTAGTCCACGATAATTGGTGTACGTTATGGGCTCTCCTTTCTTTTGCGGGACTAAGAACACTGAGCCTCCAATCATCGGGCATGCTTTCATCCGGCCATATTCTGCTTATGAGATGGTGCATGCTGGTGAGCAGGTCAACGCCTCCGGTCTTAAACAACTCGGCAGGCAGGCCATCAGAGTGATTCTTCTCATTATGTCGAAGCTCATTATTTGTATTTATGCTCCTTCGAAGATAATCAAAGTCTTTTTTGACTTATATGACGAAAATATAGTTGTCAGCAGTGAAATAGCTATGCCCAAGGTATAGAAGTTTTTTGTTTGTTAATAATATGTAATTTGTATTTTATTTTTTGGAAGTCTCATTTGACTTTGTGCTGAATACTCGTGTGTTCATGCCGAGAGCATACAACTCAATTCAGAACATCGACTCGCAATAGATCGCAACATCGAAATATTTCACATACCAGCCTGTTATAACCTTACCAAAAATAACTCGAATTTTTGTATTACAAGATTGCAAGATAATGAAAGTCGTTTACTACTTTGAAAGTGTAATTGTTAGCAGTGAAATATCGTTATCTGAGATGCCTGGACTCTTTGTTTCTTCCCACAAGGTACTTTGTCTTGTCTTTTTTGTCCAGAATTCCAAAAAAGCTATTCGCTATGTTATAGGTTCTCTCAGAGCCACTGTAATGCTAATGCTTCTCAACACCGTTACAATGACAAGGTCAGTGACTTTAATAAGGATGCGGTTAGACGAAATCCATGAAAAGAAAAGAAAAAGGTATATTCTTTGATCAAGAACCTTTTTCATATATTTAGCTTTATAAATAATTAAATACATAAAGGAAAAAAGCGAAGCTAAATCGAATACGAGTATTTCGAAACGCAAAAGAGATATGGCGTGTTAGATGTTCATTGACTTTGGGCGTCTTAAGGTAGATGCACTTCTGAACCTCACCAAAAAATATTGCAATCGCTATACCTAACTACAATGTATAATAGACCTTAGGGGTCGCGGTACATCCGAATCCTAATGCACTGAACTACTAATAGGTTACTATAAACCATATGAAAAAAATTGGTTTCCTAGACAAACATTTATTTCGACTCTGTCAATTGAAAGCAACTGGCAACATTGTCACTTATGGTGCGATACCATAAGACCCAATCATCTAATTAAATTTAAGCCCGCAATATTTTCGAGATTTATTCATAGTCTAGAGTTGTGCAAATTGAACATGAGGTTGCTTAAAGGATGGTTTAGATTGAGGTCGATTGATGTAGCTTATAAGAATCCCAAAGGCCCAAGTATCTTAATATATGTCACAATTTGACCACCGACCTCACATTAAATAGACGTCAAAAATTCCAATTAAAACCATCTGCTTTTTCGCTTAGCAAAACGTAAAATTTTAATGCAGTTACGTTGTGCGAGCAACTATTAAAGCCCTCTGGAATTGTTATGGCATAGAAATGGTCATAGTAATATATTTGCAATTTTGCTTCATGAAAATGCTACAAATTAAAGCTTTCATCATCGTCATTTCCTTTAAAGTTAGAACTATGTTGTGTGTAGCTTTATGTCAAAAGTTAATTTAACTTGTTGGCAATACAAACTTTTCTTCTAGTCCCTTTCGTGCAGGTTTCGTCAATTAACATTATCACTATGTTTTTCTCTTTCTCTTGTGCTGTACTTATAAAATTTATATCCATTTATTTCATTTACCTCAAAAGGATTTATTAACTTGCTCATTTCTCATGTAGTAATAGTGGTAGTAGCAACAGCAGCAGCAGTAGCAGCACCAGTTGCAGCCCCTGCCTGCACACTGTGGGCGTCTGCGCTGCGTTAATGAGTTGTAACGAAAGTAAAATTAAATTAACTTCATAGCGCCATAGTGATGAGTATGAATTCGTATACTACGTACTTCTACAAAGACCTTCTTATTATTGTAATGTTCATTATACTCCATGGCTTATTCTGAGTGTGTTAGAATTACATATCAAGTCAACTACCTCAACTGGTCTCGATTTCTTGCTTTCGTTTTTTTTTCTTCATATTGATTGCATTTGTTAATCTCTTATATTATTTGTTATACTTTTATTTTGTAGATATTACTTATTCATTTGAGTACAATACAATTTACCACTATGGTCTAGTCTTGTATCGGTCAGCTCTAGCGGTCTAGACTTTAAGTAGCGTCTGCATATGAGTCTATGTAGCGTATGTAATGTCTTTACTAAAAATTTATTACAATTGACGTTACTCGACGTTGTTGTTGGCCAAAATTAAATGCTCGCTTTTAAAAATTATTTATGTGCAAAATATTTCAACCGAACATGCAAACAGTCAAGCATCTCTATTTTGGTTTGTATGAAGAAATTAGGTACTTTCATACGTGTCTTCCTTGCATTGCGTTTCGTTTCGTATTGTATTATTGCCATATAGTAGGTACCAAATATATATCGTAATTATTTTCGCTATTATTTTGCGTTAATGCCTTTTATCGATGGCGTTTATCTCTCTGACTTAATCTGTAAAAGCGCAAAGTTCTTGTGTAATTAATTGGATGAGTTTGGATTATTAGAATGCTGTGATGTTTAATTAAATTTTATAATAAGTGGTATCGTTTTAGTTAGAACATAAAGAAGATATAATGGTTTATAAAAGAAAAAATGAAAGGAGTTTGCAATTTCACTCTTTCGAAGATGCAAATGAGTCATTGGAGAAGACGAAAATTTAAAGCAGCACTTTAGAGGTTGTTTCCAAAAAGTATCCAAATTTATTGCTCCTCTAGTTCTTCTGCCTTCGAGATTTTGCCCAATGGTCTGTTGGAATGAGTGCTCAAACTCTAACTTTATCGGATGGTCTAGTGCCTTTATTTGCTTCAACAAAATATGTACTATAATAATTAATTCATTCAATTTCTAAATTCTATAAAAGTTTAAATCGCTCGCAAACAATATTAATATTTAAATAGGCTTCCAAGCAATATTTCGCAGAAATCACGTTGATTGCGTGATCACGGCTCCGATGTTTTACAAAACCAGTGAACGAGCGCTGGACAGACAAACTTTCCATGAAAAATTACTTAATTCAAATGAAATGAGTATGAATCGTTTGGATGCACAGCAAACCCAATCAAATGAGGAGGTGGTTGCAAAGCTGCGATAGAGCTTGAGATGGCAAAGATGCCATTTTAACTATGATCTTAACTCAAACCTTTGTTCAAGTAAAATTGGATTAAATTTAGTTTTCTATTAAATCACCAGAATCTAATTCGAGTCAACACCAATCGAGGGGACCAACCGACACTAGTGGGCATGTTAATGATGCTTCAGAGATCTATAAATAATATCATTCGTAATTCTTTGTTACAACCATCGCATTAAGATCAACTTTCCATCACTCGCCTAGATTTTTATTTATAAAATAAAGCGAGTTTCAGATTTTAAATCGTCCACTACGTTTTCAACTAATAAGAACAATACTTTCAAGCGATCTGCACAGTTTATTAGCTTCCCAAATATAGAGCTCAGTAGAACCGTAGCACAGGTTAGTGGGTTGGGCTTCTGATCTGTAAGTCGTGGGTTCAATCCACGGCTGAAGCATACATTTTATATCGAATATATTTTTCTTTCGAACAGTGCCCCCCTGTCGGCAAGCAATCAATCAATTTGTCATGCAAATACTTCTAAAAGAACTCTGTGACAAAACTCAAAAAAGTGATGTCACGAGGGTTTTGTCATTCGGAACCGGCTAAACTAAGTATCTGCCTTCTAATGCTGTCCAAAATTTAATACGCAGAAGATTACTGGAAGAGAAGCTCGGCAAAAGGGCCATTTGGAGTTTATAAGTGCCAAGTATTTGTTTTTGTTTTTTTAACCTAGAGCATATTCTCGGAAAGTTAATAAGGATCTAAAAAGTGTCTCAGATCCTTAAGTCTAGCGTCGAAGATATAGATGAAACTATTGAAAAATTCCTTTCTTAATGAGATTCATCGATGTGCACAAAACGTGTGTCATCTAATGATTAGGAAATCTAGTAAACTGTAGTAATCTTTCAAAAAGTATTTGCCATATTAGCAGAAATCGCATTAGAGTATAGGAAACAGTTTACGGAAATCATACCGTTTAGATCCAAGCATTCGCCAATTGACGAAAGAATATATGACGTATGATGGGTATTGGAAAATTTTGGCTGAAATCATATCAGTTAAATCAGGGCATTTATCCATTGTCAAAAGAAAAAAAATGAATTTGATATGTGTGCCCCAAATTTTATATAGACACTTTCAATTGATACTTTCAATATTATAAATATAAAATTTTTTTAAAATAAATTCCCCCTCTTTAAACTTGAAGTATTTTCTATTTAAATTTTAATCTTTATAGGTATAGAGGTATATCTTATACCTCTGCATAATCTAACATCTATAACATATTCATATACTTGTATGCTTTGTACTAACACATATGCTAAGTCTTATCGATAATATGTAATTGAAGGGAAATAACAATTATCCATCATTATTCTACCTACCACCTAGATATTACTTATATACAAGCGCTCATACATGTACTTGTATATACATATATAAATAATATATAAGTAACAATGTACATACGTAATCCTTGGTAATACCATGCGTTACATTGATTGCATTACAAATTGAAATTTCCCAAAACATTGTATGACAATGATGATGATGATGATGTCGACCGTAGGCAAACATCAAAACAAACTTAGTTTGGGATTTTTCTCTCACAACTGTATGAGAATGGAACGCCAAGAAGATTAAAAATGCGCTTGCGCTTGCAAAGAGCGATTGGAAAACTTGATTTCTGTTTCGCATATTTAAGAGAATGCCTGAAAGAGAGTACTTATTGCAAAGTGTCATTTCCATTCATTTTCATAGATGAACCAAAGAGTTGAATAATTTGCAAATATATTGCTGAAATTCTTTTATATCAATTAGTACATGTGATAATAGAAAATATATCGCATGTGATTAAAGAAAGTATTTAATGACTTGAATAAGAGTTATCAGCTATGAATTTCATTAATTGATTGATGAAATGCTTTAAATGCATTCAATTAATATCACTAAAAGGGTAAGTGACTGCTTCTAAGAGCCTCAGTAGGGGTACGCATATTAAATAATGTCTTTCATGAATGACTAATTTCAAAATAATGTTTGAACCAATGAAAACTAGGGAATGCTTAGACCAGATGTGACCCTTTGTGATATCCATTTACTCATTAAAACAACAGAAGCTACTTACAAATTTCAAAAGATTCCCCTTGGACACTTCTGTAATTGGGATCAGGTTACGGAGGTGATAGTAACTCAGGAATATTTAACTTTGTTATAGAGTGCAAGACAGTTTTCCGAAAGAAAACATAACTGAAGCACACTTCTGTTTAGAATTTTGAACAAATTTTTATTTCAATATAATGTTTGGATCTTGCCATTATGTGTGAAAAGCAACATCATTCAAATGTCATCCACGGAACCTCTTACAGCACTTGATCCTTGTGGGGTAATTTTCAATAACTCCGATACAT
Source organism: Megamerina dolium (assembly GCA_963854835.1). NCBI lineage: Eukaryota > Metazoa > Arthropoda > Insecta > Diptera > Megamerinidae > Megamerina > Megamerina dolium. Next base: position 30,722,295 of record OY978525.1, read on the forward strand.
ATCGGGCAATATCTCTGCCTTAAATTGATGGATGTTTGTTTTCAGAGTGTCAAGAGTTCGAGGACTATCCGCATAAACACGGTATTTTGTGCAACCCCACAAAAAAAAAGGCCAACGGTGATAAATCGCACGATCTTGGTGGGCAACTTACATCGCCGAAACGAGAAATTACACGTTCTGGAAAATTCTTTCGCAATAAAGCCAAAACGGGTTACTTTGTGTGGCTCGTGTCACCATATTGTTGGAACCACATCTCGTCCAAATTCATATCTTCAATTTTATGTAAAAAAAAAACAAGACAAATTGGTAATCATTTGGCTATAGTAATGAGAAATTTGAGTCACACCTTTGTCATTTCAAAAAAAGTACCGGCCAATCGCACCAACATACCAAATGCCCCACCATACGGTGCCTTTTGGCGGATGTAATGCTATCTCAGCAGTCACTCGTGGGCTTTTATTGCTCCAGCTTTGAGAAATCTCCTTATTAACATACCCACCGGGTGAAAAATGTGCCCATCGGTGAAGAAGATTCAATGTGTATAATCATCATTCAAACTCTGTCGTTTAAGCACCCAATCGGCGTATGTTCTATGCATACCATGATCAGTCGGTTCCGTTGGTGAATTAAGTGGATTTTAAAAAGATGGAAGTGTAAGTCTCGATGCAAAATGCGCCACAGCGTGCCATAAGAAAGGCCTAATTGCCGTGGAATGAACAAATTCGAAACGTCTTCGACACTTTGCCTTATAACAGAAATATTTTCGGTCGAGCGAGCATTCTGATGATGTTGTGCCTTTCAAACACCTGTGATAGATACAGTTTCTTCGAAAGTTTTCACTGTCTTGTCAATTGGGGGCTCAGATGGACGATCATGTCGATTATAATCTGCCCCGAATTCACGAAATATACTTACTGCAGGATCACTGTTTTTGTAATAAGTTTTCATAATTTTAACACCTTGAGCGACGTTAAACGATCCATGTTGAAGGATGACAAACCTTAACATATGATGTCTCGGATCACAGTTATGTTTGATAAATGTCGCTGAAACAGTGCTGCCAAATCCGGACCAAGAATTTGATTACTCAGTAGCAGATGCGCGAATATCTGCATTTCATCTTCGCCTTTGCAATTTCTGCTGAAATAATTTGTTAGGTGCCATAGACCTTTGCCGTTCTACAGATGAAGTAGTAGCTCCAAGTTGTGTTTGCAGGATTCAATTGGGATCCCTAAAAGTCGATTTATGTTTTTTATAAAGCAAATTATGTATATTTCCTCTACAAATCTCTAATGCCAGCCCTTGAGTTTTGCAAGTGATGCCAGCCAGGAAAACAAAAAATCATGGTCGTAATGTCCGTGCATGTACTAAGTTCTACTTAAGCTAGTTTTAACATTTTCAACGAAAGAATAAAAAAGTTCTATTCAGTAATCTGAGGCAGAGGTTATAAAAATGGAAGGATAAAAAATTGAAGACTTTGCGATTGAAATGTTTGCTTAGTAAAATCTTCGAAAGGGTTTGGTTTTATGAGAGTCCTTCGTGTAAAAATGACGCTGGTATATTGAACAAAATTAAGAAATTTTCCTATTAGGAACTCTGTTGGAAATTTCGTTGAAGAAAGAATGTAAATATTGGAGAAATTGAACTGTGAAGGAAAGGTCATCGAAGTGGAACGATAAAAAATTGAATACATTGTTTGTTTGGTAAAACCTTTACAAGGGCTTAATTTTAAGAAAGTACTACGTGTAAAACTGGCCCTGTTTATTGAACGAAATTAAGAAATTGACATATTTGGAAAAATCATCATAGAAATGTCTTCTTGAGGGGAAACTTTCACGGCAAAGCTAACTTTGACATATTGAACGAAAGGAAAAATATACGAAGGAAATCATAGAAAATATGTAGTCTATACTGGACTCGAAGCTGAATGCCAACGAAATTGAAATGTGTATTGTAATATTGTAGACATTGTCAGCATTTAGGAATTTCAGGTGGTGACAGTGTGCAAAGTACAGAAAGAATTGGCGAAATTTTCTATGGACGACCACAGGTCGAAAAGACATTAAAACGTTGTAGAAGTTCATTTGCACTTATGATAATTATAAATATTTGCGAGCTCTATATTGGCATTGATATGAAATAGATATAAAATATATTTGAAAAACCTCCTTACAGTCGGCTGGGGCCGACCAAATTATACCCTGCATAAGTAGATATATATATAAAAAGTTTAATCGAATATCCATCTTTTTCTTTTATTTCCACTTTTTGAAAAACAATTTTTGCATACACTACTAATTTACACCCGAAATATGGTTGAATTTGACGAAGTACTTTGTATGTTCTAAAAGGGATAATTTAAAGGAGGTTTTTAAGAGAATTCCGAGGCTTAGTATGGGAGCTATATAAAAAGTTGGAGTAGCTTACTTACTTCTTTCTTGTAAATCCAATTAATTTTTCAATATTAATCCACAACTTAAATTTGGTTGTCCTACGTTTAATAGTTTGTAAGTTATGGCGGTTAACATTTTTGTTTAATTTCCTCAACTTTGTATGGGAGTCCCAATAAAAAGTAGGCGTGGCGCTCCCATTTTTGGCAAGGTTATGTAGTAGTATATTATAACTATATGTGCCAAATATTGTTGTCCCAGATGGTATATTAAGTGAGTTATAGCAAATTAAAGATTTTGAAAATTCCGAGGTTAGTCGCTTTGAATGTTTGGTGTGGGAGTGGCTATTGACCGATCATGTCCAATATCAATCCCCTCCGTACCCTTGGATCATAGGTTACTTGTGCCAAATTTCGTCAAAATAGCTCAATATTTGCTCAAGTTATCGTGCGAACCAGACAGGTGACAGACACACAGACATCGTTAAATCGAAAATTTAAGCGACGCTGATTACGAATATATATCTATATTTATATCTCCGGAGATTCTTTCAAGTGGTCATAAACATCTGACCGAAATGAATATACGTTGCATATTGCATTATGCAGGGTATAAAAACTGCAAATAGGATAAATTGAAGTTGGTGAAACTCAAGTTAAAGAATTTAAAGTATATTGAGCTAGAAGAAGAATAATAAAAAAGCAGTACGACGTCTGCCTCATTAATATTTTTTGAATATTCAAAGTGGATGCCGCAGTTCAATGGTTAGTGTGTTCGCCTTCTGATCTGTAGGTCGTGGTTCAATCCCCGGCTAATGCATAACAAATTTAATATCGATAAGATTTTTCTTTCGAACGGTATCCACCTGTCGGCAAGCAATTGGCAATTCTTCCGACAGTAACAACTTGCCATGAAAAAGCTTCTTAAAGAACTCTGTGACAAAGCTCAGAAAAAGTGATGTCACAAGGGTTCTGCCGTTCGGAACCGGCTAAAATAAGTAGGTCCCTTCTAATATTGTCCAAAATTTAAGACGCACAACAGTAATGGAAGAGAAGTTCGGCCAATGAGCCCTTTGGGGCTTTAAGTGCCACATATTTATATTTTTTTTATTTTTAATGACTGATCTGGCAACCCAAATTCCATATAATGTGACTACTCTGGTCCGTGCGCTATTATACTTTTTTATTGTGGGGCTGTGTATTCTTCAACACAGTTTCCTTTCAACGTAATATGTAGAAATTGGGTTTAGTAGGATTCTTTGAAAGCACCTCTCAAATTAAGCATGAAATTCTGAAAAAAATGCTAATCAAATTAATTAAATTCCATGAAAATAAAATAGTATTTACTCGCCTGAAAAAAAATAATGTTAAATGAAATAATGTCACCGAAATATATTCTTTTTTAAAAGGCCTTCCGTCATCATCATATTTTTTTAAATTAGTTCAAAAAAGACTATGTGGAAAATATAAAAAATAACTGAATCCAAAAAAAAAAAATGGACTTACAGTCGGCTGGGGCTGACCAAATTATACCCTGCATAGGAAGAAGTATTTATAAAAAGTTTGCTCGTATATCCATCCCTTTCTTCAACTATTTTGTATAGGAGCTACATTAAGAACCAGGCTACCTCACCAATTTTTGAGGAATAACGCTATAATACGCTAGGCGTATTATTTAGTAAGTTATTGGTGTTTTAGTGTTTAAGATAAATCCGAGATTTTGGACGGAAGCTATATAAAAAGTGGGCGTGGCTTACCTCTTTCTTGTATATCTAATTAATTTTTCAATATCAATCCACTCCTTAAATTTGGTTGCCCTACGCTGAATAGTTCGTGTTATAGCGGTTTAAATTTTTAAAAATTTTCCAAATTTTGTATGGAAGCCCCATTAAGAAGTGGGTGTGGCATGTTGATTTTTTTTCAGATTATTTTCGACTACCATATTAGCCGAAGTATTAATTATAATTGTTTTAGACAGAAGTATGCATAAGTTACAGCTATTTCAATTTAAAGGAATTTCACCTATTTTGTCAGGGGCTACGATAAACAGTGGGCGTGGCGCGCCCATTTCCTGTAAGCCCAGTTGCTCGTACAATACTAATCCATACCTTAAATCTCGTTGTCCTAGGCTAAATGGTTTGTAAGTTATGGAGCTTAAAATTTTAGTTTAGTTCACTCGACTTTGTATGGGAAACCCATGAAGGAGTGGGCGTGGCACACTGATTTTCTGCCGTATATTTCCGACAACCATGTTAACCTAAGTGTCAATTATGGTTATTCTAGACATAAGATTGTAGAAGTTACAGCAGTTTCAATTTAAAAGAAGTACAGACACTTTGTATGGGAGCTACGGACGGACGGACGTCGTTAAATCGAAAATTTAATAGACGCTGATCACGAATATATATCTATGTCTATATCTCCGGAGATTCCTTCAAGTGGACACAAACATCTGACCGAAATGAATATACCATGCATATTGCATTATGCAGGGTATAAAAATATGCATTGCTTTTGCTTAGTATAAAATTTCTTTGAAACCGCCCTCGTAAAGCAAAGTCAAGAAAACGTCAACCAAATATTTGAAGGCTTGTACAAAGTGAACGCAATTCAAATGTAATCAATTAATCAAATTAATTAAATTTAATTTAATGTAAAATATGAAGAAATAGTTCGTAGGTAAAAGATTCAAGTTAAATGATGAGGACGTCACCAAAATTGAATTATCGCAAATTTCAGGGTCTTCAAAAATCAAACTCTTTTAGAAAGGTTTGAAAAAAAACCAACTGTCATGGGGTAGGGGGAATTAAAGAACTTGAATGGCTTCGAGCTATAAAAAGACAATAGTTTACTGACAAATTGTTAAAAGGGAATCAAACTAATGAGTATTGCTTTGGTTTGGTAAGAATTTCTATGAAACCACTCTCATATCTGAAACTCAACAACATTAATTAAATTGTTTATAATTTGTAGAATGCGGATATTTTTATATATAATGAATTAATTAAAATAATTAAATTCCATGCAAATTTATAAATAATTTTATGAAATAATTAATTGTGGAGCTTTTGTAAAAGCTATATATAAACCTTACATATATTAGTATAACTCGCCTATCCTATAACTTTTTTAATAAAACCTTTGAAGTTGTTCTACAATATAATTTGTTGTTGTTGTTGTCATTTTTACAAATATATCTGTCTATATGTATGTTTGTATTCGCATACATATGCTGAAGTACGTATGCCCTTCATTTGTGTATGGACCTGTATGATTGTTGAGTAAAGAGCTGTGAGTAGGTAAGGCGCATGTAACATTTAAATTGAAATTAATTCAAATGTACGTGAGAGCAAAAGTTTCCAACAACAACAATCACGACAGCGATGACGACGATAGCAACAACGTCGCATTGCAAATACCACCATTGGACATTCACATGCACATACTCGTACATACATAGAATATGGTACAATATGAATTCAAGTACTCATACATATAGTACATGATTCATGTACACAAATACTCATATATAGCGACACATAGGATATAAGTGTAAAATTGCAATTACAACACAAGCTACAAAGGATATCATGCAAACAATATCAACACACTACCAGCGACCACCACAAACAACTCAATATCAATATACCAGCATCAACTGCAACTTCGGTGAGCAAGTTTATCTATATTCACCCAAGCAGCCTTTCGAAGCTAAAAAGGACTGCATATTTCATTACTCGTTAGAGGGACATTGTGTTACAGACTAGACGAACCTCAGACCTCTTCGAGCAACTTTCAGCGCGACAAACCGAGTGACATTTCAGTACCCCGGCAGCCCCACATCAGGGAGGTCTATGGGAAGCTTCAGTTAAAGCAGCCAAACATCATCTACGTCGGGTCGACTATTAACCATAGAAGCGATACAGGCATTGTTGGCAGAGGTAGGTATAGTCCTCAACTCACGTCGATTATGGGTCCAAAGCGCGGAAACTCGAGGTTCAAATCCTCCTACACCCGGTCATTTACTAATTGGGGAAGCCTTGGGTCCGTCTCTAGGTGAGAAAATTCCAGTGGAACGACCGTAGAATCGGCTTAGCTATTGGCGATCTCGACAGGCTATCACTCAGAGATTCTGGAATGGAGCGGTAGCTATCTTCATGAGCTTCAACAGCATCCCAAATGGCGGAAGGCTAAACAAAAAATGAAGATATGGGACGTGGTGGTCATTAAAAATGAAGCTACACCACCGACTTTATGAAAAACAGGATGTCTGACAGTCGTCCGAGCGAGATAAATTAGTAGTGATCGAGCACCGAAGCGAGGCGTGTGTGCGGATGCGATATAAGGAACAATAAGAAACCATAAACAGGCATAAATTAGTAGTGATCGAGCACCGAAGCGAGGCGGGAGTGCGGATGTGAAATAGGGACCAATAAAGAGACACATTGTAAGTATAAATTCCATCATTTTAATGCTCATTTATAGTATTTTTGGATTCACATGTGACATGTGCCAATTTTAACTCAGATTTGTGGCAAGAATATTTTATTTTAATCTCCCTTAGAAGATTCTCATTTAAATCTAAAACATTTTACTTATAAATAAATTATGAGCATTTTAGGACATACATTTTATAGTCCCCTCAACATGGTTAACTGAGTTGTATATATGTTGTTATCGTACGATACGTAGTAGCGTAAGTTTACAAGTAGACTTAAAAAAAAACGTGACTGGCTTATAAGCATTTTAACGGTAGCTACTATACATACAATAAATACGATTACAAGCATGCATATGCATATTGAAAAATGAAAGAAATATGTTCACAATGTCACAAAAGGATAAAACAGGATGTATATATCATAGGTGCATACATATGTTTTTCTCAATGGTTAATAAACATTGTTGCTCATGTGTACATTTGTGTACAGAATACTTTAACATGTGTCTCGCCGCTGACAAAAATAGAAAATAAATAAAACTACATGAATAGAACTCATAGAGAAAAAAATTACATAAAATTCACATTAAAATACCGAAGAAGATGAAGAAAAGAACAATTTTTTAAAAGGACCTACTGTAAGTTTCTACACATGTATGATACATGTGTAGAAACATAAGAGCGCGTTTGTTGACGTTGAACAAAAGGTGAATGCGCAATAAATTACAATTTGCTGTTCACTAGTGCTAACAAAATTCTAAACCACTTCAACAGCCCAGCTACAGAAAAAACGAATAGAGTCTATAAGTCAACAAGTCAGCCAGTTTTGGAGCATAAAAAAGGACTTTCAAAGAAGGCATTATTGGTTTTATTAAATTCGTATTTTATGGTATTACGATAATGAGAATTTGGCGAAATTGTGAAATAATAATAAATTAATCCATTTATTCTCTATTACTGTTTTTGATTAAGTGAACTACTAACTTTGGCGCAAAGTTCAATGGTACATCCAACTTCCAAACTAGTAAAGTTTTGTTGATAATTCTATTCGTTCTAAATGTGTTTGGTTATCTTCATATATTTTCTTAAATTTTTTTAAATTAATATTCTTCAGGCGGCCATCGTTTTTCCATGAGTCTCTTTCGAGTCCCGAGTTTCCACTTCTATGAGATTACTGAAGAGTTCTCAAAGGAATACTTCATTACCTATTTTCCCCAATTAAACTGATGATCAATTTTGAACATATAAATTATTACTTCCATAGTTTGTGTTTTTTGCTCACTGAAGTTAGTTGCTAAACATAAACGCTTTCACGTTGCGTACTACTCGATACTTGTGCCAGAGTTTCGGTATTCTTCTTCATGGACAACCTCCACCGGGTCTTCTTGTTGTTGCTGTAGCATCTTCAACTCAGGTCATTAATATTTCAAACATTGTTGAAGGCTTCTCCGAGTTTTCTGTCAGTTCCAGATTCGACACTTTGGCCGAGCAGTTTTTCCAGTGTTTTTGTGCGCATTAAATTTGTGATAGTATTGGAATGGACCTACTTGTATTAGCCGGTTCCGAATTGCAGAACTCCTGTGACATCACTTTTTTTGAGCTTTGTTACAGAGCGCTTTCAGAAGTGTTTTCATGGCTAATTGTAACTGCAGGATGAATAGGAGGGTGCGGCTCGAAAGAAATATTTTTTCGATATTAAAGTTGTGCTTCAGCTGGGGATTGAAACCATGACCTACAGATTAGAAGGCCGACGCACTAAGCATTTTGTTATAGCACCATCTTTTGGTGGAATAAAGCCACCTCTATTAAGTGTATCCAAAATTGTTGTTGTTTCTTATGAGAGTCATTGAAATAAGTGGTTAGTGTCATGTGGAGATTGGTCCCGACCGATGCATTCGTCCTGCATGGTATCATTGATTTTAGTCAAAAAAAAAAGAAATTATGAACCTTGCTCTAGCGCGACCTGTATTTTGCCAGGGTGCATCTTATTTTGTCTCTTTTCGGCTCTTCCATATTCGATACAGGCGGAGCCCTTCCGCAAAAATTTTTTTCTTTTTGCTCGGAAAGTTGTGTCACAAGGGTTCTGCCGTTCGGCTAATATAAGTAGGTCCCTTCTAATGCTATCCAAATTTAACACGCACAATGGTATTGGAAGAGAAGTTCGGTGGTATCACAATGGGCTTTTCTGACCTAATTGTGTCATCTCAGAGAGAGGAAGCCACTATAACCAGAATCGAATTGCCGCCAAATTATTTCTACTGAAGTTGCATGAACAATCCAGAGAAGAAATCTTCCTTCAATTTTGTCTGTCAATATCCTGGACTTTCGTGTCGTAAGCAAATTACTTTACGCAAGATTTTCTTTAATGAACCAACCGAATGTTCAACAGTTGATACAAGAGCGATTGGTGCTTTTTGTCGAACAATCTAATGGAATTGAAAATCAATGATTGAGGACTATATTTCTATCTTTTTCTGCAACTCTCACCTCCTCCTCTTCCTTCCAATTCTTCCATCTGGACCTTTTCATCTTTCTCTTATTTATTTTTTTTTCTCTATTTTCTCTGACACCATAATAAGCATAATGGCAGGGGAGGTGGTGTTTATTACCACATAATCTATTAATTTGCCTATTTAGTCGGATGCATGATTTTGGCCATGGTTGGGTTAAAAATCTCCACTCAGTTGTTAGTGCAACACTTTGCCACTTTGCCATGAAAGGCTTCTTAAAGTTCTCACAACAGTACTGGATGAGAAGCTCGATACTGGTGTGTCCTCTCCGAGGGCAGCCACAATAACCTAACCTAGCCAAGTCATGTCAATATCAGCACACAGCCCCATATTTGGCACTTGCAGCCGATGAAAACAGTTTCAAAAACGGTTTGCATATTTTTTCTCTCGAAAATCTAAGTATTTTCAGAGGGGAAAAATGTCCATACATTTTAGTTTTTTAAGTTGCAACGGGCCCTGTATTTAATGTTTTCTCATAGTGTCTTATGGGAAGATACGATATCTGTCTTGTCGTTGCTAGTTTATAATATATAAAATCTATATAATTCTCATTCGGTTCAACAGATAGCATGTGCTTATGATGTTTTTCGAATTACTGATTTTAGATTTCTCATCGATCTAACATTTTTTGTTTCCCTTAAAGCTTTGGGTAGTGTATTCATTTTTGACAAAATCCTCTCATAATCAACTTTGGTTTCTTTCCATAAAACCTTAGAAATTGACAAGTGATCTTATTGCGATATATTCAGTTTCGGAGGGAAATTTCGAAGATATAATGATTAGCAGATCAAAGAGAGAAAAATTCTAAATTTCAGAAAGGTTACAGAGGAAACTATGTATTTATATTTTATATGCTTTATAGTCCCTGTCAGAATTAACCTCAGCCAAAAACCGTTAAAGCCGAAAGAAATGCACATTTTTCAGCATCAGGCACAATGCTCAATTTAAATTTAATTGAAATGCCATTTAAATGTGAACTTTCACTTCTATGAGCTTCATTTTACTATTTATTAGCTCATTTGCATACTGACATAAATCATAGTATTATTTCTGTTATAGTTACATATGAAATATTTATGCTCTATGGAAATGCATGTGATGGCTTAAAAGAATCAACAGTCAGCCATTGTTATTAGATATCATCATTGAAAATCGCTTCTATCGTATTGTGCAGAAAAAAAAAAATTGAACATGAATGTTTGAGCATACATATTATTAGCATGTTGTTCGCGATCTAGTAAAAAGCAGGTACTGGATTAATACTACAAATACATTACATTCTATGTACAATATACAACCAACCATGTGAGTTGTCCTTTTAATGTTCGTACATAATAATGCGTTTTTGACATGAAATATTATGTCTGGCGCGACAAGTGCAAACATTCATCCGTGAATACATGAATATACACGTACTTGTCCATATAAAAGAATCATTATCGTCTGCATGTCAAACGTATAATACATGTTTACTAAACTATGTTAACTAAAGGAATTTTGGTTACCAAAATTAGAAAAAAAAAACATCATAAATTATGATGCTGAGCAAAAAATATATGTGGAAAGTCAAACCAAATGAAAATTAATTTGGTCCATTGACAGTCAATAATTAATATTTTGTAATTATATTGTTTTCGTGCATGACTCTGTGTGTGTGTGTGTGTGTCTGTATGATTATTAGAACAATAAAAGTGGCAAAAAACAATATTCCAATGTACATAAAAAAAAGGAGAAAACATTAAACCAGACACTAAAACAAAAGTACACGGTTAGTCAGATTCATTTTTATAGTATTTCATATGCAAACCATTAGCATAGTCATAAAACTATGCCATAGAATGAGTACGAGTCATCGTCCATACGCGAGCAATATTGCACGCATACCATTAACCATATAATTTGGATGTAAATGGTACGAATTTATGAGATTCTCTTTTTTTTTGTTTGTTCATTCCATCAGCAACAAAGTACTTCTAATTAAAATTATGTGATTTTATTACTATGAAATTTTATCATTTCTATAGAAACATGATAGTATGTGTTACTGTGCGTATGTATGTGTGTGTGACTTTATGTAATTAAAATGACTTTAATTTAATCAATAATTTTCGATTTTTTTATTTTATTAAAACCACATAATCACTGCTGCTAACTAGTGACTTAAAAATGTCATATAAATGAGATTAGCCTATGAGGACAGTGATGCTCGTCACAGACAACCAGTGAACATATACGAGTACGTAATATTATCAGTAGTCATTGCAGTAGTTTAATAGCATTTTAGTAGTAATACATTTCATAGACTTTTCATTGATAATTCACTTGCATTAGTGGCTCAATTTCATATATTTTCTATACCTACGATTATATCGTTGCTTAGTCAGGGCAAATGTGTTGCTTAGTTCGTGCATGCAGTCAGCCCATACAATAGCAGCTATAAACTGCCAATAGGCATTTACTTATCTTTTAATTACGTTATTAGCATTGATGCACAAAAAATATTTGTATATAAAATTTTTACAAGTCTATATACTTAAATAGTTTTCTTCGTAATTCAAAAGATTTATTATGTACTTTAAAAGTTTTCGGAAATGCATCGAATGAACTTAAATTGCATATAAAGAAATCTTGATTATTGTTATTTAAAATATTCGCTTTTTACTATTGTATTGGTAAAAAAAAACCGGTTGACGAAATTTTTATTCCAATCTGTAGCGAGTTTCTCAAAAATATGATATTTATATCCTTCAACGGCCTTTTTAGGTTTCGGAAAAGTTCGCTATGCTTAGTATTTCTTTTTATTAGAAAAGAGGAGAAAGAAGTTTTTATGTGATAAATCAAGCGAATGTGGGCAAAGTGTTAATTAGTCGGTCTTTTCGTTCCTAAAAACGTTGAGTTGGTCATTGCAATCTTTCTCGGTTATTGTTGGATGTTGCGGATTCCGAGAGTTTAAAAGTTCAAGCGCTACAAAACACAATTCAGTGGCTACATTTTGATGTCCTTAAGTACTACTATCAAAACATTATTATTATTATTATTATTATATAAAATTAGGAAAGTGATTAGCACGACCCAAAAGGAATGTTGTATAGTTCCACAGATATGATCTACGCAGTTCAGAGGCTATATTTTATTACTCTTATAATTCTTTCAATATAGACCTATAATATTAAAAACTTTAGGCCTCTCAACAACCATCGCTCTACATATCGTACTACATATTTCCATTAGTCGTGGGGTCTATTGATTGCAGCAATATATTATATTCTGTGACAGTCGCCAGATTTAAATGCCCTTAATTATTGATTTCAAAATAAACGGCCATATAAAATTTACGAACATCGATTAAACCATCGGTTTTGTAGTGTCTCCTTAGGTCTGAAACTCAACGAATGAAATGCACTTGAAGAATTTGTAGACAATGTTTTAATCCTGTATGTAGGAATTCACTACTTGGCTGTATAGGCTCTAAAGAATATTGGCAGGGCTTATCTTTCGTGATATTGTGCGTGTTAAATTTTGATATTATTCCAAGAGATCTATTCATATTTTTTGAGCCTAGCCTTAACGCAGAGCTCTTTTGGAAGCTAGACAATGTCTAGTTTTCAATAAAAATTTCGATAATTTGCATATATTATATGTGATGAATTTTACACAGGTTTGGGTTGAGTTCTTTCTAAATACGGAATGTGTTTTCTTTGTTTTTCAATGATTTTTTCACAACTTGTAATTAAAGCTTTTTTCCAGTACTCTTGTGAGCGTTAGATATGTCCAGTAATAGAAATATTATATTCGTCGGGTCAGAGTCGGAGAGCTCTAGCCATATGACTTTTTCGAAGCTTTGTCACTGAGCTCTTTCTTTTCTTTGCCATGTCTATGGCAAATTGTTACTGTCCGAAGAGTTGCTATATGTAGGGCGGCAGGTGGGCACTGTTTGAAAGAATTAATTTTTTTTGTGCTATTACATTTATATCGGCCAGGGTTTCAACTCACAATATACGTCTTATGCACATAAGATCAATCCGCTAACCAACTGAAGTCTAGACCAGCATAATATACAAAATCTTATTATGACTGGGTGCGAAATACTAAAGGACCTCATTAGAAGCCTAATTGAATCTTATTTGAGTGAGTCTCCAGACTCGCTTGCATTGCTTTGTCGTTTATTTTAGTTTTTATTTCTCCAAAATCTTTTGGTTTCATCAGAGTTTAAACTTCGTAGTCCTGATGTCGACTCAAAGCATCGTTCTGCAACATTATAGCCAGATAAGTGCTGCTGATAGATTGAGGTTACTATGAAACTTTTTCTATTAACAAATATTTTAAGTAAATACCTCTGAGAATGTTAAAATGATCAAAGATCTTTAATGGCATATCAATAAAAAATAAATAAATAAATATGTGGCACTTATAAGCCCCAAAGGGCTCTTTGGCCAAGCTTCCCATACAGTACTGCGCTGAGTGTTAAATTTTAGACAGTATTACAAAGGACCTACTTATTTTAGCCGATTCTGAATGGCAGAACCCTTGTGACATCACTTCTTCTGAGCTTTGTCACAGAGTTCTTTTAGAACCTTTTCCATGGCACATTGTTACTGACGGAAGAATTGCCAATTGCTTACCAATCGCTTACCGAATGTCATGAAGTATTGACAGGTATCGTCTGAAGATTGGTACTCTCCAAAAATAATAAGGATATGATATTTGTAATGTTAGAATTCTGCATTTTCAAATTCTAATAGGATTATTAATAAAAAGAAATTGTTACTGTCTTCCACTAGATGTCAATTTTAGTTAAATTAGTATTCATAATTTTTCTTTACAATATTCTGAAACTTTGTAGTATTTGGATTCACATCGCTTCAATAAACCATAATCGCGCTACTGCTATTGCTCACTTATTATTTCAATTTTTTTGTTTAAGCACGAAAAATTATACCATTAAATTTATAATTTCTTTTCTATTGCCTTTAGCATTTTATAGAGTAGTATTTAGTACAAATGCACTTCATTCAAGCATTCTTCTCTACATAAAATACTATACACAATAATAATAAAAGGAATGTTTATGAGCTTGAACAATTATAAAAGCGCAACTTAATATCGTATGTATGTATATTGTACTAGTCAATAATAATAGTCAATTCTGGCTGCTAGCATTGATGCTATAACTCTGATTGCTGATTGGAAAGAAGAATATGAGAACTATGAGACTCGTGTTCGAATGGTCGAATATAATGGATACTTACAATAAAAGCATTACATTGGATGGGGTGCTAGTAATAAAGTTACATTGTTTGACATTTTGTGAGATAAGTAAGTAACTTTTAATTTTGTATTGTGCTCTATTTAACTTTTGCTACTGGTTTGGATAGTTGGTTGGTATGTTCGTTTCGTTTGGTCCAATTCGACCATTAATATTGCAATATTTTTTCCCCCTCAATTTTTTAATTTGTTTATTTTCTACATAGAGTATTGAAAAAGTTTGCTAAACTACAATAAAAATTTAAATAAATTTATTTGAAATGAAACTCCAAATATACGACGTACAAGTATTTTGTAATTGTAAATATTGTAATTGTACCCATACTGATAATAATCTTTTGTAGGATAATGCAGTCAGTTAGTTTATTGTAAATGTTTTGCATGCATATTTATTATTATTCGAAAATAAATATTAACTTTGTTAATTTTAAACAAGTGTTTATATGCAAAATTATGGAAAGAATATTAATTTCTAATCGATTTTCAATGGGAGATTATTCTTCTATGTCGTAGAGTCGTTCTAATATCGATCTATTCTGGGTTCGAGGTTTAGGTGATCTTTTTGCAGACCAGCGAAAAAATTTGGAGTTATTACATTTCTCACTAAATACGTTTATTATGAGTTCAGACAGGAGTTCATTTCTTACAAATTTTTTGAACTTTAATGCATTTATTTAAAAGACAGAACTCAAAATACCACTCTTTTGTGTTTGAATTCCATCCATTCTAGTTTTCAATTTCCAAAAGAAAGTATACGATTTGTTCCCACTTTTCTAATTTTCCTTCTCATGACATAGTCTAAACAGCAGCTGCATTACCAATTAAAAATTCTACATGAGCCATCTTTAAATAGAATGAGAAATAAGTAATAGGTGTACAAATAACTTCCGTCACGTTTTTCATGAAAACATACTTGTTAAAAAAAAATAAATATGTGGCACTTAAAGCCCCAAAGGGCTCATTGGCCGAGTTTCTCTTTCATTACTGTTGTGCGTGTTAAATTTTGTACAGTATTAGAAGGGACCTACTCATTTTAGCCGGTTCCGAACGGCAGAACCCTTGTGAAATCAATTTTTCTGAGCTTTGTCGCAGAGTTCTTTTAGAAGCTTTTTCATGGCAAGTTGTTACTGTCGGAAGAATTGCCAGTTGCTTGCCGACAGGAGGGTACCCATTTATCGGATCGATGATGGATGCCCTCGCGATAGAAACTTGGTCGTTTTGAGCCAAAATAGTCATTGAGCCATTTCCGTGCAACTTCAGCTTTGGAGAATAGCTGGTCAGCTAAATAAGACTGCATTGATCTGAAAAAGTGACAGTCGGAAGGAGCCAAGTCTTGAAAATATGCCGCATGCTGGAGAACTTCCCAGCCAAAGGAAAAAATGAGTTCCTGAGTTGATTTTGTATTATGTGGACGATGATTGTCATGCAGTAACAGCACTTTTCGACTTCCTTGGCCAGCAAGTGCTCTTTTCTCCTCCACAACATTACTCAATTTGATCATTTATTGTTGACAACGTTCTGTTCAGACAACAGAATAATATACAATGGTGTGAATGTTGCTTATCGACGTCCATCTCTTATAAAATGGGTACACACTGAATGACAGCTTGTAAACGACTGAAACGTGTGTCATATAAAGAGCAATGACTAAGCTCCAAATGCCAAAAATAGCGGACGAAATGGATGCGTGTAAGTATGTTTTTTAATGCAGCCATCAGATGACAGAATTTATTTGTATACCTATTAAATATTTTCTCATATAAATTTACTTAGACAACTAAAAAATACATTATACATTATTTTCTCACACTTATATCTACTTAATAGAATTACAAATAAAAAGTTTCCTAAAAATCAAAATGATTAAAATAGAAAGGTAATTATTATAGAAATGAAAAAAAGTCTAAAAAGAATATCAAAGCAAAAAGTTACAAGAGAATAAATTACTATCGAAGCAACAACAAATAAGATGACACATAAATGTCCAAATTAGTCTCAATGTCAGACACTTCAAGGTGGGAGAAGAAGTTGCAAAAGGTCACATGTACACGTACGAGTACTTGTAAATAGTAACAATGGTATTGGTGTGTCACACGACAAAGAGACAAATATATTTTCTTATAAATTTTTTCCTTTTGTAGATTATTAATATCACTGATATTCATATTGTTGTTTTGTCTGAGGGACTAGACAGTTGTTTGATTAGGTGGCATGTTGTTCAAGGTCTCCACCATAGGGATTATTTATAAAGGTACATATAATTATAGATGACATTTTTTCAATATCTTTACCTGAAAAGCAATGTTTATTTTTTCAATTCAGGTGTAGTCTTTAATTTTTAAATAATTTAAGGAGATCAATGCAAAATGTTTATAGCGATATCATTGTTCGCTATCGACGAGTTCCACCACTTCACTTACTGTTCCAACTCACCCGTTGAACGTACGAAAATGCTGACTGATATGATTACTAGAAATGAAATATTTAGATATATTCCAGTTATATGTATGTATATTGTTGACACTGACAGGCTCCGAAAAATATTTTGGCTGATCGCCTCTTCTAGTGCTGTGGTGCGCGTCAAATTTAGAGAGTATTTTAAGAGTCCTACTTATTTTTACCGATTCTGAACCCTTGTGTCATCATTTTTTCTGAGCTTTGTCAGACAGTTCTTTCAGAATTTTTTGAAAAAAATAATATATAGTTTTATCATACAACGGATTAGTTACAATTTCTATGATTTTACATTGGTAGATTGACTTTTCGTTTTTAGTATTACTTTGCGAGATCCGTTTTCAATCTAAAAATGTCTAGCAGACTTGCGTAAATGAGAAAGATCTGTCGCAGAGCTTGTTACGATAGTAAAGACAAGGACTAATCCCATTAGATCCCGAGATTGGAATACAATCAGAAGTTTGATAGTCCCTCATGCCCGCAAAAGAAGGCTGTGCCCATATGCCCTAATCGGCAGACTTGAGATGACTGCTCTGCATGAAAGCAGTTAATATACGCACCGCTGAGATTTACAAAGCTAGATATAAGCACATGAAAACTTGATGGATCGGAAAATAATGTAGCAGATAATTTACACTTGAAATGGAGCAAGTGATGCCAATCGTGCCAATCTAAGTTGCGAAGTTAGGTATTATATCATCTTTTCAGAGTTTTCGTAATTCAAGTCACCAAGTAGCTTATTCTGCTATTTGGCGCTACTCCAGATTAGGCTATTCCGGTTTCCCGTTCTCTGAGAGGACACACTTAGACGAGAAAGTCCCGTTGCGATACCACCGAGCTTCTCTTCCAGTACTGTTGTGCATGGTAAATTTAGATAGTATTAGAAGGGATCACATATATTAGCTGGTTCCGAAAGGCAGAATCCTCGTGAAGTTACTTTACCTGAGCTTTGTCACAGATCTTTTTAAGAAGCACTTTTGCCACTAGAATTGCTAATTTCTGACCGACAGGTGGACACCGTTCGAAATAACAATCTTTTCGATATGGAACTTGCCTCAGCCGGGCATTAAACCCACTACCTACGGATCAGAATGCACTGACAACTGTGATGGCACTACAACTTCAGTTTGGATTCTACTAGCAGCAATCAATGCAAAGCATCTTCTTGGCTTCTATTGTCCGGTGGTTAAAATGGGAATGGGAGTGAAGGGAATTTTTCCGGTGTGAGATTTTGCGCTTAATTTGTGATGGGCACATCAAAATTCCCCACTGAATTAGAACTGACCCTCCGATATGGATTACAAATTTCGCTGATGAGCCTTGGAAGGAATTTGAAAACCAAGACTTAATGTTATTCATCTGAAATCCATGTTCCAGATAGATAAAAGGTACCTCCGTAGATGATTCCTCGACAAAGGTGACAGATAAGCACTTGGAATATGAACCATCGTAAGATACAGTTGATTTTATGTATTAGGTTATGTAGCTGTTCTACTAGTAACCGGAATAGATTTGAGTATTTGTGTTTCCAAGAAGAAGAAGAAAAAAGAAACTGTGTAGGAACCTGAACCCTCGATAGATAGAGATAGTTAATTAGTTTAGGTGCAGGAGAAAGTTTGTAAGAAAAAATTTCTAAAAAAAGCATCTATCTTAGTAAATGGACGTGGCGGTTGTGTTACTCTATACTAAGTAAGATTTTGGTTTAAAATCTCTTGATATGACCGAGTCAGCGCAGCTTTTGAATTTACTACTATGTTTGCCCAAAGCAAAGCACCTCCTGTCGAGTGTACTGCATGTTTTCTGCCGTCAATTGGAAATCCCAAGTGTTGTCAGGTCGTTCAGCACTACATCCTTTCACCGGGAACTAAATAGCTTTATCCTTCACACGTTTCAACGGATACCAACCAGCACGCCTTCTTTCTTGGAGAAATTTTCGTCATTTGCTCGAAATGACTGTGCTAATGCAGCCACTGGATTTTGATGCGCATAACTAACTCCATAACAGAGTTAAACTTAATTAAAACTGCTTAGACAGACTGGCAAATCCATACAAACGCGAAATGGACCTTTTGCTCTCACTTCAAACCATTTGAAAAATCATTAAAGCGTAAAGGTGTGAACTTAATTATAAAATGAAAAAAATAAAAACAAATAAAAATAATACAAAAATTTCGAAACACATGTTACCAAATTGCAAGTGACCGGGGGAGTTGCATGGCATGAGATACTCCCATATCCACTCATGAAGAACAATATAATTTTATAGCAAATGAAGAGATAGCTACAATACAATACGTGCCACTTTATACTATTGAAATGGATATGTTATTGTTTTTATTGTTGGAGTTGGACTTGGAGTTGGAGAACGAAATGGATTTGGAAAATTTTCGAAAAGTGTATGTGAGAGTCAGAGAGTGAGACAGGGAAAGTGATATATGGCTTTGCATACATCAAACTAACGATTGAAATGAATATGTTGATGATGGAAGGGGGTGAAAAAAAGGAATGCAAAAAAAAAACACCAACAATAACAACAGTCGTATGTGTAAGTTATAGCAAAAAGGATTCACTCACTCGTTCATTCATTTATTTCGTAACTGTAACAATAACAACTTCAATAACAATTCCAGTAAAAGTCAACAAATGAGCAATGGCAAAAAGAGTAACATCACAATAACAAAAAATAATAATATGGAAAAAAACAACAACAACAACAATTGTAAAAATAACAGTCAGGAAATAGTAGAGTAATCAGTAGTAAAAAATGCATATAAAATATATATTTACGACATGTCCCAAAAATTGCCAGACAAACCAGCGTTAATATTGTAGTAAGATAGTAATCAAATATGCTAGCCAAACAAAATTAGTGATCAAAACTATTTCAATTAGTAGAAGGAAATGAAAATAGAAAAAATTATGTGTTATGTCCAAAAACTTCCAAGACTAATATTTATTCTCTGTATTAGAATGACTAGAAATGTTTACCCAAATATCTAGAACAACGATTTTAGGACTTCTCTCAATTCTAGAGCAAATGCTAAAAAATCTGAATTGATTTGAGTTTGTAAAAAGATCTGATTGGTACACTCTTGGCAAAAAAATTGTGCTTGATACCAGTGGCGTAGCCAGGTGAATCAGGGGATAGATCCCCCCTTGGCCGATAAACTTGTTAAATATGAAAAATAATATTATAAATATAGATATTTAAATATAATTCATTAAAAATTTATTCTTACACATTTTTTCTTCTAATCAACCACCCCTCATAAAATTTCAGTGCTAAAGGCTACAACCCAGTTTCTTTTTTCCTATTTATGAAAATTTTGATTAAAACTTAAATGTGGTCCTCTTTTAATGTAGCTCAATATATCTAAAAAATTCAACGATATTTCGATTTTTGAACCCTTTTTCGTCTTTCCACTAAATATTACTTATCAAACGGACATAATCTTTAGTTACGGCGACGATGCTCCCATTCGATTCAATCACTTTTTTATGTGTTGGAATTGGAAAACCTCAAGCTTTGAGAATTTGGTGAACGCGGTTGCAAATTGTGCTACGAATAAATTTGCATAATATGGGTCTTTTAGGATTTCCTCCATTTTTTTTTACAGCCGCTGCGCATGAAACCTCTATAGTAATAATAGTTGATAAAGTTGAAGTCTATGAATCTCAAAAAATAATAACCATCATTTTACCGAACCAAGCAACCGTCTTCACTTCTGCCAGATGAAGTTAAAAGTTTTAATTATACTCAAAGAGTTAGAGATTTACAAAGTTCGTTCTTCGATTTGTAGTACCCATAACGAAAGGTCAATGGTCATAATCCCGATCTGAGGCAATTTAGAAATGGCTTCTTCGTATTTTTGTACTATAACTGCCGTATTGACCTGTCGATCAATCTGAAAATTGGCAAATAAGTTTACTTTCGTCAACATATGATAAATTTATGAATGAGCAAAATTGGATTCAAATCACGCCTACCTCCCGTACAAAAGTATAATGTTGTATGATTATTTTCACACTTAGTGGGCAAAAACAAAAAAAAAAAATTTAAGTTCTCGAGTTAAAATTTAGTATGTAATGATTTTCTTAGTATAGAATTAATATACTAAAAAAATAGAAGTAATCGGACGAAAATTAAGCCTACCTCCCAAACAAAAATTTGTTGTTGAATGTATTTTTTCACATTTTTCGAGCGATAAAATTAAATTATCAAGCTCAAACTTGGTATATATAATTATATTTGCTATTGAATATATGATATGAAGTATAAATAAAATTTGATCAAAACCACGCTTATCTCGCTATGCCTAATTCCCACACAAATTTTTGCTTCCAAATGTATGTTTTCCCACTTTACGCACGAAAATATTAAGTTATCAAGCTGAAACTCGGTACGTATGCTAACATTTGCCAATGAAGGGACGAAGCTGAAAATAAATGCAATCGAATAAAACCCACGTCCTCCTCTCATACAAAAATATATTCTCCACTGTACTTTGCGCCTGAACATTTAAAGTTATAGGACTCACACTCGACATATATTTTGATTTTTATCAATGTGCCCATTTATCAATCAGGTATGCTTGAAAATGGGCCGTGTCGAATGAGAACCACAACCACCTCCAGAGCGCAAGTTCGTTTTTTTCGAAATATGTCACTCTTTCAGTCATGGTGCCGGTAATCTAAGCTTCGATATTAACATTTCCATAATTTTGGATTTCTGCCTTGTAGTGATTAATATATTTTTAGTAACGATCCAGCATTCACTGCTCTCAAATTATATTGTCTTGGAATTTTTCGGACATCATTTTGGACACTGTTATTCTTTTTCAGTTCGTGTTTGCTCTTTCATGCATTCAAATATAAAATCATATCGACAATACAGGTATGCAATATGATGATTCTTTGGATTTCTGCCTTGTAGTGATTAATATATTTTTAGTAACGATCCAGCATTCACTGCTCTCAAATTATATTGTCTTGGAATTTTTCGGACATCATTTTGGACACTGTTATTCTTTTTCAGTTCGTGTTTGCTCTTTCATGCATTCAAATATACAATCATATCGACAATACAGGTATGCAATATGATGATGACGATGATGACAGACTCAAATAAAATGCATATAAATAAACACATGACGACATATGTGAATATACAGACTCGTATTTTCATTGCTCAAAAATAATTGTTGCTGTTGTTGTTGCTACGATATTGTGTGGCAAGTCAAGCGTATAAAAAATACACCTCTTAACTTTAATAATAATAAACAGGAATATACAGACGGGCGTATACATTGCGCACAGTATGGATACTGGATGTAGATGTACGAGGAGTACTCGTATTTATGTACATATTTTATTTCACTTCAATGCAATGCAAAAAGTACTCTATAAACGCTTGCATACAGCTACATGCAATTTTTTTAAGTGCGTTTAATTGTTAAACTTTACTTCTTATATCCTTGTGAGTTGCTGCTTTTCGCACATTTTCATTTTTAACAGGAAAAAAAAGGACATCATACAGAATGCATGCGTGTATTTACAAAGAGCGAAGCAACGAAAAGCCACTATGGTATGCAAATAAAGTTTGGCGTTAACAATCATAAATAGGATATTCCATTTGCAGTTGTTCTGATGAAATGGGAAGAATACGAATATATTCATTAACAAAGCAATCGGCTGTCTTTCAAGGCATTATGATACCCATATATGATAATGATCATGATGAAGCATGGACTTGAGATCTGTAACTGTATAAAATAAGTAAAAAGCAAAAGTATAAAATCAACTCTGTCTTGCTCAAACTCCACTTAACTGATCCGAAGAACTGAAACTCCACTATAATTGAAAGGGAATTATTAAAATTCATTTCATTTTGCTTATATATAGAGCTGACTATGGCTTTATATATATACACCATATACATATGTATTTATATATTTGTAAATGTTAAGAATTTAAATGAACCTCAAATGAATAAACTCAAAATTAATATGAACGCAGAGAAGCAACAAACGAAATAGAAAAAGCGAAAAGGTGAAAGAGAAAGAAATTGTAGCAAATTTTATGAAATTCTTGGTGGTTTAATTAAAATCCAAAAATAACACAAGAAAATTGTAAACAATTTAAGTAAATATGGTAGAAATATTTTATTTACATACTACATATATGAATATGACACATAAAGTAGCAACCTAAAAATTTTGTTTTCGACTCTTATGTGATGGAGAAACATTTTATGTTTTAGTGCAATTATTTAAGATTAATATTTCAGGACATCATACGGATAAGAAATTTATTATTTTGAAGTTTCTTGATAGCGATTTAGAATATAAAGAGGAAAAATGTAGATGGAGATATGTTGGTTAGAGATAACTGATCGGGAACCGTCATATATTTCTCAGTGCCAGTGCTAGTCCTGATGAGCTATGGGTTTGTTTGTCGCATTTCAATTATTTTTCGGTGTTTTCTATAGAAACTTCCCTAGGTAGTAAAGATTTGAAATACGTATGTTCAAAAAAGTGTGGATTAGTAAAAATCAATGGTGGTCAGAATCATATTTTAACTATGTATGGGCACTCTATGAACGATATATTTAGAAAATATGTTGATTAGCAAAAATTAATAGCAGTCGATCATAGATTTTACCCCTTTAGGAATACTTTGGGAGTAGAAGACCCCTTCTAATGGGATAGGGAATAATTGTGTTCCGAAAAGTGTTAAGGACAAACAAATTAACAGGGGTCGTTCATATATTTTATCAATTCAGGTGCGATTCTGGGCCTTTTAGTGTTTTTTTCCAACTAGAAATTAAATTCGAGCTGACCGAGTAAACGAGAGTGTTCGAATTTAGTGACCGCACATTTATACAGAAATAATTTATACTTCTACTGGAAAAGACTTTATTGTTGGTTTTTTCGTCTGGCTGTATAGCTCTTTACAATTTATAATTTTTGTTGTTGTTAGTTTTTCTCTTTACGAATACCATCGAAGCAACCGTAAAACTCAGACATAGCTCGTCCGTTGTATTGCTCACCAGAGTAATTTTAATTTGATTTAAATCTGCTTGAATCTCTAAGAAATCGAAGCAGTATCTGTGGTGCCAAGGTGGCAAGAGTTTTGCTCCTTTGCACATCTGTACCAAAGGTTTGGCGCCTGATTCGTGTTTCTTGAGAAAGCAGTGCGGACAAAAATGAAGTGGTTCAGAAATCTGTAATTTGGAACGACAGATCTAAATTATGCTTGCTTGAAGAGTTTATTTGCTATCTTATTGTAATTTATAGCTGGACCCATTCCGGTTATTTCGACCTTAATTCAAAACCATCTTCAGGACAATCAATAATTATGTTTCACAGATTGCTTTTGATAAAACATGTCTCCAATATAAGAGAGCTCAAAAGAAACTCATAAAGTTATAAGTTATATGTTAGTAAAACGTTGATATTATTAGAAAACGAATGCCAGATGAGGGTTGGAACACTCGTATGCAACTACTCGGTCAATCTGGCCAGCACAATAACAACATAAAACGATCAAAAGACCTATTACGGCTTTGATAGATGGGCTTGATAGATTGGCATTCAAATAGGATAGGCATCTGCCTACTGCCGGGGCTGGGGCGACGAGGAAGAAACGGCGCAAATAACTCACCTTCTGTGTCAGTATCCAGCACTGGTTCGCTGTAGAATGACTCATTTGGCCAGTCACTTGATATATAACCTTACGGAGCTGGTTTTGGTCCATATGGAATATGGGGTACCTCACCTGCGGCATCAGAGTGGACTACAACCTAATCTAACCTACTGAAGACTTGCTAAATGCTAAATTGCTTCTAGTTCTTATTTCTAAAAAATTTTGTGAAACCAGGAATCTGTTTAAATTAGTCACAAAGCTCTTTAGAAACTTTATCATGACTAATTGCTTGATGACAGTTTTATATAGTTGTAGAGAACTATATCTTAGAAATGTGAATATCACTCAACAATGAAAAACTTCCTTCCAGAATTTGTGTAATGCATCAAGATGTTTTAGATCCATTACCATGCGCTCGATTTATAATGTTTAATACTTCAACATGTCCCTTATTCTCTAGTCTGCGAATATTATTACAAGCTTTATTAAAACTTTTCAGTTTCCATTAAAATTTTTTGTTTGTCTTAATGCTTTTTTCGCACAATTACTCAAATTTTTCATATTTTTTCAAACTCTCTCGGGATTGACTCCTTTTCAAATAATTTATTTTTTGAAACACTTTTTCTATCTATCGTAGTAACATGTTTGTACTTGGCAAAATTTTAATATTAATAATTAGGTACTTATGTGCATACTACATCGTTTGCCTATTGACTTATGAATTCATTAAATGGGCTTTCTTTGCAAACATTCACCATTTCCTGAATAAGAGATGATACAAAAATGTTCCATAACAAGTCAATGTGCATGTAATACTCTTCATAAACGGAGGGGAGGTAGAAGGGGAACAAAGTGCTTTATGGATTCTTACAGCACCTTTTAATAATTCATCAGTGAATAGCTTTAACACAGACGAAATTTTCGTCTCACCAAAAAGAGTTGGAGTTGGGCTTTTTCTGCTGGTTTCGTCAATCTCCAGTGTCTGCTTGCTTGATGCTGAGGTCATTAATCAATTAATTAAGTGAGGGATAGAGCGCTTTGGAAAGAGCTGAAAATACGACAGGAGTTTAAAAAGCTATATTAAAGGAAATATGATGATATTATATGTATTTTCATAAAACATTAAACTCACAAGTGAACAGCGATTAGAATTATATTTATAATGATGATGATGATGATGATGGTGTTGTAGCTCAGTGGTTAGTACGTTGGCCTTCTGATCTGTAGGTCGAGGGTTCAATCCGTGGCTGAAGCACAACTTTAATATCGAAAAACATTTCCTTTAGAACGGCACTCTCGTGTCGACATGCAATTGGATATTCTTTCGACAGTAACAACAGTTCAGCGACAAAGCTTTAAAAAAGCTATGTCACAAGGGTTCTGCCGTACAAAAATGTGAGGGCTGCCATCATGGTAAATTATATCTTCTCAATGTCAAAGTGTTAAAAATATCGTAGTGAAAACGACAAATAACCCCAATAACCCAATGGGAGAGGGAGCTACTGACCCCTATTAATTTCTGCTCCCCAATATTTTTCACAAATATCCTTACCCCTATCTATAAGGGAGCTTTGTCCGTATTCATTAGGAAGAAAGCAGCAGCACAAAGGCAAACACTCCTGCAAAACCTATCAGGTTTGTACCATTTCAAGTCATTTTTAGGGACCTACAAAATAAAAATCGTCAGGAATGTATTATGTTAAATTAAAATTATTTCAGCATCATTACGGGAATAATTATAGGAGTCTGTAGCTTGAATTATCACCTAACCAAACTGGGAATTTTTCGGATGAGACCTGACGACACTGCAGGGAGGAGAATAAAACTGCGAAACATGTGTTGGAAAAGCACTAATGCACACAACAAAATTAAATCTCGAAGAATTTTTAGTACCTGAAAATCTTTTGAAATCCAACAAGGTAGAATCTACGTTAAAGTTCCTTATGGATGTTGGATTAAGAGTCATATTCTAGGTTCAAGACGCGGTGCACAATATACCTAGGGTCGCAGTGCAACACAAACCTTAAATAATGATACTCCTATCTTCACCTCTAAAGGGAGTTACACTACAAAATGAACGTTCCTCTAAAATTCGGTCTAATAAGTCCCTGGATGCTCCTTCCTACTCCCATAATGTGTCGGTCCAAAAAATTGTTCTCACAATTCTTAATTAATATTTATTTTTACTTATTGCGTGATCTGCGATACAAGTCAAAATATACAATATCTTAAAAAGTGGCAAATTACTTCATAGCGGCCTAAGATCCGGCCCTCATTAGTTGTTCCTACGTATCATTTCAAATATACTCACTTTCTTATTATTCCTTAGGGAGCTCCTCTGCAAAATGAATGTAAATCATTTGAATTTTACAAATAACATTATAACAGGCCCAAAATCTATCCAGGGCTGTGAAATGTATGGGCAAGCCCCATGAATTAGTTCCTTTCAAGAATTTCAAATTGAAATTTCTATCACTTTACCTCTTACCGCTCCCAGGAATCTACATGCCATACCCTCGAACTCCTCTACTTAAGGGTGTTGCCATTCAAAATCGACGTAAAACACACTAGATGTAATAGAGGGTATAGAGGAATTCATATATGAAAGTCAAAAGGACCTATTTTAACCCATACGGTAAAGAGGCATGGATGCGTTGATGATGTTTAAGCCATGTTAGGCTGGTGCTACATTTCACAGTTGGAAGTTTCTGAAGAGCCTATCCAAATTAGAACAATTTAATATTATAATTATATTATGATAGCATAATTGTTGAAATCTTTAATCGACAATTGCAAAAGCCTTAAAACTATTCTACGATTTTTTGTTTTTGACAAAGCCGGAACAATGCCAACCGATACCATAATATTTTAAATTCTTCTGTATTAAATTTCTTTAATAAGCATACCGCTGCCACTTTTAACGATTATAATGTTGATGATTACGACGATAAAGATGATACCGATAATTATAATAGCAATTATTACTTGCATGATTATACGGGCTGTTCCAAAGAAACAACTTTTTATGACTACTAATTAATTAAATGCGCTTAAACCAAGTTTTCCTACAATATTCCCCTGCCACATGTTCGACGTTGGTATTGTATTCACTTAGTATGTAGTCGGCTGACAATCGCGTTCCTTATCCATATTATTAATGTGTCTTTAAAGGATACTTTACAATATGAATGATGATGGCTCTTCTTGGGTAAATGAGCATAGGAATATTAATTTGAAAAGAAAAATGATTTCTTTTTTGGTTTTTTTTTTCTTATTTGCCTTCTACTTAGTAGCTCTATCTTTCTATCTTTGTGCCCCCCGAACCGTAACTCGGAGCAAAGCATTTGTTTTGAAGAAATTTCAAGTTAAATTATTCATTAAATAAAGGTTTATCGATAAAGTTGTTGCTGTTGTTTTAAATAATTCTCATTCAGTTTATGCTGGTGGTGTACTCGCAAGTAGGTGGGCCAGTTAGTTGTTTTGTCAGTTTTGTTGGGGGTGGCATTTCCTGCACGCAGTCTTTAGCACATTTTAGAAATTGTTTTGCATTAGTTTGAGAGTGTGCGTTTGTTAAGTAAAAGTAAAAGTTTTTTAATGAGTTTGCTTGCTGTTAAATGTGTAGAAAATATTTCTTAATTTTTTTCTTTCATTTTATTTGGTTCCATCTAAAGAATTTAATTTCATATGAGCTGTTGCTTTTGTGTGTGTGCTACTACTATTGTCTATCGTCTGATCGTTTTTTTTTCCAACTTTAAAAAATGCAAATGACGTTATTTATGATAATGCTGATGATAACGATAATGATGATTATGATGATGGCGATGATAATATTCATGTTTATAAGGCATGATTATTATGCCATTATTGCCATTATGGATTTTTTCGATTTCTATTGAAATGACAGGTAGCTAATTTGAATTGCTATCGTCTGCCATTTTTTTTGTTCAATCATTATTATTGCCAATTTCATCGTTATTATTTATACGATTGGCATTTTGGTAATTAATAAGCAATTCCAAAGTTTAAATAATTTTAGAGGACATTAAAGCTTTTTAAGTAAATAGTTTTTCTAGTCGTTAGACTGGAAATAACTGCTATAAAGCACTAGGATTTTCTTTGTTTGTATTCTGACCTAATAAGAGTAGATAGCGACCGATGATATGACTTTGGAACTATCTCCTGTATTCAGAAACTTGGGCAATCCGCCTATTATAATGAGTATCTTCCGAATAAATCACATTAATTCTTGGTTTGAATTTGAATTTGAATTGTGCATTACTAAGAATTAGAATTATTAGAATTGCATTGAAAAGGGAATTTCTTGTTCTCACGTATTTTTGATTGTTTATTTTCTATGGGCACCCATCTCAAAAATGCTGATAGGAGGTAAATTTGGTAGGGAGAAAGGTTAGATGACATAATTCATAAATTTTACCATCTGTAAAATATTCTGTAAAAAATGTACGCATTTTATCAAATTAAGAGGAAACCCTCTTAAGAAGTTGAGATAGGTTGACATATTTAGCAGAATTATTCAAAACTAAAAATTAATTGCAGTCGGTCTTATATATGATGTGTCTATAAGGAACTCCTAGGCAGCTAAGTGGACATTTGTGAATTTAAAAACGTTTTTGCGTACATTTTGTATGGTAGCTTCCTTAAGGTATAGATATAGAGGGTAAGAGGGTAAGTATGTTGGGGAAAAATATCCGGGAGATATTGAAGATCTCCCGGATATGGCTTCCAGTGCATCAACTGTTGTGGGCTTGTCGCTATAGACATGAGGCTTAACATAACCCCACAAAAAATAGTCTAAAGGCGTTAAATCGCACGATCTAGGCGACCAATTGACCGACTCCAAACGTGTAATAAACTGTTCGGCGAACTCGCCTTTCAATTGGGGCATTGTTTCGCATGCTTTGTGGCATGTGGCACCGTCTTGTTGAAACCACATATCAGCCAAATCCAGCTCTTCCATTTTGGGCAAAAAAAGTTTGTAATCATCGCACGGTAGCGCTTGTCGTTCATAGTAACGTTAATGCCTTCGTCGTCTTTGAAAAAGTATGGTCCAATGATGCCACCGGCCCATGCGGAAATTAAGTCGCAAGCTTCCGAATAGCCGCCTCAGAAGGTCGCCGAAACTGACCATGAAATTGAAGAAGTGCACGATCCTCTTTCTTAACCGATCATGAGTTTTGATAATAAAATTCAATAATCTGCAAGCGTTGTTCGTTTATATGTCGATTCATGGCTTAATTATAGACCAAACTGAACATGTTTGACAGTAACATGTTACACGAAAACATCTGAGTTGCCAAAGATAGTGTTGCTAAAAAATCACCCTGTAATTACCTGTGGAATTTTTTGTCGAGTTTCAAGTGTTTTGCGTCCTAATGACAATCAAAGTGACATTTCCCCCTCCTCCATTTTGTACGAAAGCCCCTTTAAAAGTTGCAGATAGGGTGTAAGTAAACTATATGAAATATTGGAGAGGTAAATCTAATGGCAGTCGGAGTTACATTTCATCATTCTGGAGACAATTTCTGAGCTAGTGTGGATTAATTTGCTGACTTTTAGGTGTTTTTACAGTAATTTTGCGTGTGTGTGCCCCTTGAAGAATGAAGGTATGGGGTAAGTATGCTGGAGGAAAATATTATAACACAAATATTAATGAAAGTCGGTTATATATTTTACTCCTCTGGAAGCATCCTTGGAGTATTGGTAGCTAAATGCAAAATTGTCAATTTCAATTTTGTAGAGGGGTCTCATTAAAAGATAGAGATAGAAGAGACAATGTTAAGAAGAGGAAAAAATAAGTTTCGGTAATATATTTTACCACTCTAAGAGCGACAGGCAACACAAAGAGAAAATTTGTCATACATTTGACCACTCTAGGGGCTACTTCAGGGAGGAAATTTTATTTTAATATTACTTTTGTAAGGGAGACCCCATAAAGCATTGAAGCATTTGATCAGTCGTGTTGTTCTTTAGTCGATGGCAATGACAAAACATGTTACACGAGTAGACCGAATGGCAACATAAAGCGATATTATTGTTGCCAGATCCCATATAACCAAATTGGTTACTGTGGTGAATGGTGGAAGACACCTTACTAGTGTGGTTTAGCCTTTTTCTGATGCGTATTCTTGTAAATTCCAGTTTGAAGAGTCCTGCAAGCATATTCACGTCTCTAGTATTAAAAACTTTAATTTAAAAAAAAAATTTATTTCTTTTGTTTTGTGCCTTCACATGGAATACTCAATTTTATCTTAAAATAATCAGAAATATAAACAAATCTTAATTCGGGAATTAAAAAAGAAAAAAGAAACCCTGTACATATCAACCCCAAAAAGGGAAATATTCTTTTCAAATGATTTCTTTCAACTAAAGCTCAATCAAGCGAATAAAGACAAATTAAAAATTCATTTTTTTGCTTCTTCTCTTTTTATTCGAAGATTCCTTGTATTAAATAAATACGAGTACACCGAATAAACAATTTAGTTGAATTGAACTACAGATTTCAATGATGATGAAAAAGAAAAAAATTAAAATTGCGCGCTAAAGAGTCAATATGACGTCAGGGAAAAAATTGATTAAAATTCAGAATGCGAGAAAAATAATAAAAATAAAATAAAATTTATTATCGAAAATTCCAACTATGATTCCACGGAAGAGACACAATTATATGAGAATTCATATATGCGTATTTATGCGAATGACTGCATACACATACATATATTTATATGATTTAAACAGTATGCACTATTAAAATGTACACAAAATGTTCAATAAAAAATTATGAAAAAATAAAATACATACACAGAGTCATGGTATACATAGAAAGGATATGCGTCAAGGGAACTTTACTGAAAATGAAAAGAAAGAAAAAACAAAAACCAAATGCGACATGCTGAGTTCTGCAAAATAATAATAATAAAAAAAGTACAAATGTCAAGCGAATAGCATGCAAAATATGAAAGTAACTACAATACTTGTACTTGGTCGAACAACAACAAGAATGTCTATAAATAAAAAATTGGCGCAAGGATATTCATTAATTTCACTACGACATTTACTCATACTTGCACACATGTTGTAGGACAGAAAGAGAAAGAAGGACAGATAGAGAGCAATCGCCAAAGACAAAAGTTCGTCTCATAGAACAAACAACATAAAGCAGCTTGTGAAAGGACCAACCAGTACAGTGGCAACCACCAAAATGGATAAAGAATTGTGGTGGTGGTGGTGGTGGTGAGCACAAAACTAAAAATGATGAAAATGAAAATGAAATTGAAATTGATAATGAAAAAAAGAAATAATGATAAATAAAATAAAATTTGCGAGAATAAATGCAATGTTGAAATGAAATTCATAAAGTGTTCTGTTGAAAGCATGACCTGAATATAAATTAAATGGTTACAAATAGCATACATACAATAGAATATGACAACATTACAGGCCAGCAAGCCAAATGGAGCTATACATATACTTATACTTACGAGTACGAGTCAATTTCAAAGTGTGCCCACAAATTCAGTAGAAATGTAAAGGAGAGTAGTAGAGTAGTGAGACACATGATGACACCTCTTGAGAATAGGGTCAATTGATTGTAAATATATTTTATAGCCATAGATATCGATTCGAATAAATGTTGTCATAATAGTTTATGGCTCGTCTTGGACAATACCTTCTTTTTTGTTGTTGTTTTTTTTTGTATTAAAGTAACATGTTCACCGAATTCCTGTAGTGGTTCTTTTGTTTAATAAAATGAACATTTCAATGTGGATTATAGTCATATATCACCGGAATTGCTTCAAAATTTCTATAAATTACCCTTTTTTGTGAGATTTTAAGATTTAATAGCTTTGAAATAAATTTTTTTTTAAAATAATAACATTTTCCATACAAATTTGATAAGTTTCACTTAAAAACATTATCATTTTATATGGAGGCTTTGCTTATTTACAAATGAAATGACTTCATATTTGATAGAGAGTATAATTTTGTTGCAAAAAAACCAATATTCAAAGTTTTAAGAAGATTCATTCAAAATTAATGATACCATCCATACAAATTTTTGGGATTCTTTTTAAAAAAACTTGAAAAATTATTACTTTGTAGAAGAATTTTCGAATCAAAGAAATATCATATAATAAAATTTCGTTGAATTATAAAATTTTGATGGAAAAATAAAGTTACTTGTTAAGTTACTTCAAAATGGTATATATTGAAAAGGAATTGCAACTTCCATACAAATGTGACAACTTTTGCTTAAAAAAACACAAGTTTTGTCTGCAAACTATGTTTATTTATAAATGGAATAAGTTCAGATTTGATATAGAGCAGAATTTTTTTGAAAAAATCCGATATACAAAATTTCATTAAGATTCATCAAGAAGTAATTATACTTTCTATACAAAATTTGTGGAATTTTGTTGTAAAAAATTAACACTTTATATGGGAGCTCTGCTTATTTATGAACGTAATTATTTAACATTTTTTATAGGATAATATTTGGGGAAAAAGTTAAGATTTGTCAAATTTCATAATGATACATTGGAAAATAATAGTACCATACTCATACAAAAACCAATTTTTTTTAAATTTTTATTCAAAACTGTATACATTTTTTATTTATGAACAGAATTGTCTCAATTCTTTTCTAATATAAGGTGCAACAATTATATATTAAGACTGCCTGTGGAAAATATAATTAAAACACGATATCTGCTAATTTTTCCGTATATTTATTCGAAATATTCTCCTCCTGATTCAATACATTTGTTACATCGATTTAATAGTGATTCAAACGCGTGTTCCAGCTCATTTTTGGGAAATGCCTCCAATGTCCTCGTCGAAGCCCGTTGTATGGTCTGAATGTCATCAAAAAAGCATCCTTTCAACTTTAACTTTAGTTTTGGGAACAAAAAGAAGTCGCACGGTGCCAAATCAGGTGAATACGGCGGGTGATTCAACACACAGACCTAATTCCGAGCCAGAAATTTACGTACAATGAGTGCTGTGTGACTCGGTGCATTAAGGTGCAACAGAGACCAAGTTTTTGGATCGCGGTATTCTGGTCGAACACGACGGATTCTGGACATCAAACGTTTGACCAGTTGGAACAAATTCTTTATGGATAATTCTCTTGCTATCGAAGAATGTGATGAGCATTGTTTTGATTTTTGATGGAATTTTTCGTGTTTTTTTTGGCTTGTGTTGAGTTTTTTGATTTAAATTCCGCACTTTGACGCTTGGTTTCTGGATCGTATTGGAAACACCATGTTTCATCACCCATGACAATTGCTTTCAGGAAGTTTAGATGATTTTATGCAGCTGCAACCATGTCTCTAGAATGACTGACTCTCATTAATTTTTGGTCCTCGGTCAATGTGTGTGGAACAAATTTCGCGCAAACCTTTGTTTTGCCCAAATCCTAGTGAAGAATGAGTCGGATAGTTTCTCTGTTGATGTTTAAGGCCTCTTCCATCATTTTCACTGAAGCATTGCGGTCTTCTGTAACTAAATCACTAACTTCCTGGATCGCTTCCGGCGTCCGCACTGAAATTGGCCTTCCTTCATTTATTTCATCTTCCATCGACTCTCTGCCATCCACAAACCGTTTATGCCATATAAAAACTTTTGATCTTGATAAATAAGCATCGCCATACGCTTGCTGCATCATTCCGAATTTTTCTAATGCACTTTTACCAATTTTTGCGTGGAATTTAATGACCGCTCTTTGCTCCATGTTAAAATTTCAACATCAAACGAACACATGTTTTGTAAAATGATTGTCAATAAACATTAAATGTCAACCAAATGCCATGAAATTTTGACAGTAAGTAGAGAAGGTTGAAGCTTCAAAACGCATGTGCTCATACATAAATGGCGCGCTTGGTTGCTGAGATATGGTTCGAGTCTTAATTTTCGCACCTTGTATACTAATAAAGAACAAAAACAAGGTTCAGCAAGAATCGAATTGATTTATAAAAAAAAAATAAAATAAATATGTGGCACTTAAAGCCCCAAAGTGCTCATTGGCCGAGCTTCTCTTCCATTACTTGATTTATTGAAAAATAATAGCATCTATTGTACAAATTTGTCGATTTTTTTGAAAAAAAAAAAAATGAATATTTTGTATGAGGACTATGTTTATTAATGAGCAGAATGTATGGAATGTATGTATTTTTATGTATGGAGAATTAATGTAGTGCTAAACAAAGCTCCCGAAAGTTTTGAAATGATGCATTGACAAATAATGGACCCTTCTATATATATTTGTTTCAACAAATTAACATTTTGTATTGTGACTATGTTTATTAAAGAACAGAATGACTTGAAATTTTCTACAAAGAACTATTTTAGTGGCAAATTAAAGTCTACAATATTTTGGATTAATACACTGTAAAATATAAATACAAATTTGTCGATTTAGTTGACAAAATTAAGATTTTGTATGAGAACTATGTTTATTTTCCAAAAAAATGGCTTGCAACTTTTGTGGATTCCTTTTTTTAGTACAAAAATGAGATTTATTAAAAAACAATAGTACTTTTCATACGGGGGCCGTAGCTCAGTGGTTAGTGTGTTCGCCTTCTGATATGTAGGTCGTGGTTCAATCGCCGGCTGCTGAAAAAGCTTCTAAAAGAACTCTGTGACAAAGCTCAGAAAAAGTGATGTCACAAGTGTTCTGCCGTTCGGAACCGGTTAAAATAAGTAGGTCCCTTCTAATATTGTCCAAAATTTACGACGCACAACAGTAATGGAAGAGAAGCTCGGCCAATGAGCCCTTTGGGGCTTTAAGTGCCACATATTTATTTTTTTTTTACTTTAGTACTTTCCATACTAATTTATCGATTTTTGGTTAAAAAAATTTATATTTTGTGTGAGGACTGCGCTATTTTATAAACAAAATGATTTAAAATTTTGTACAATCTACAATTTCAGTGCGAATCTAAGATCCACAATGTTTCGGAATGATACACTAAAAAATAATGACATCTCACGTACAAAATTTTCTATTTTTGTTTAAAAAATGAAAATTATTGTATGGAGACTGTGATCATTTATGAACAGAATGATTAAAAATTTGGTATGAAGGACTAATTGGGTGCCAAATGAATATCCACAATGATACATTGAAAAATAAAAATACCTTTCACACAAACTATTCTATTTTTGTTTCAAAAGGAACATTTTTGTACGAAGACTATATTTATTTATGCAAAGACTGACTTCAAGTTTATTATGGAATACTTTTTTAGTAGAAAAATCAGGTTCACAAAGTTTTGGATTGATACATTAAAAAACAATAGCACCTTCCATATAAATTAGTCGATTTTTATTTTAAAAAATCAATATTTTGTACTATAACTATGCTAATTTATAAATGGAATTACCTTAAATTGAGTACGGTTAATTATTTTAGTGCCAAAATGATGACACCTTCCATATAAATTTTTCTATTTTTGTTTAAAAAATATACATTTTTGTATGGAGACTATATTTATTTATGCACGGAATGATTTGAAATTTTATTTGGAGTATTAGTTTTGCAAAAAAAATTAGATTCACACAGTCATTCATCATCAGTGGAGCAGCCAGGAAATTTGAGTATCTATATATTATTATTTTTCGGTTTTAACAAGTCCGTAGGCCAAAAGGGGGATCTATCCCCTAACTCCCTCCCCTGGCTAAGCCACTAAGCCATTATCACTAAGATTCTAGAGCTCAAATTAGGTAGAAATTATCTTGCTGGAGGAAAATTTATATTGTGGCTGCAAAATGAGTGAATTAGTAAGATAATTAGAAATTGTGCCTTTAACCATCTCTCAGTTTAATGGTAGAATCAGTAAGTATCAATACTTCAGCATAAACTTCTCACAGGAATATTGCAATACCATTTTATTTTCCTACTGGGCATTGAATATCAATAATTTTTATTTTCATTTTTGACAATGCTTTTTATTTCTTATTATTATTATTATTATTATTATTATTATTATTATTATTATTATTATTATTATTATTATTTGTTATTGCTGAAAACTTAAATACATATCTCTATGATAATATCACATTTCATACAGTCATATTTTGATAAGAAACTCAATATCATATTCATGTACATATAGTACATACAGAAGCAACATCATCATCATTACAATCATCAAAATGATTGCTTTAAAACTTTCATCCATCCAACAACACTTAGCTGAAACACATTCTCAAAGGACATCTTTTTTAATAGTTACAAGTGTGTACTGCGAGCGTATGTATGTGTGCCATACAAATTTACATACACATATATATGTTTTCGTTATGCTGAGGATACGCTAACTGTCAACGCCTATGCTTAATATGTGTAGGCACTTGAGTATATGCAAGATGTGTCTCCCTTGAAGGACAACTAAGAAACGTGCACCATACATAAACATTCCGACAAATTTATTATACAATTCATACATTTCTCATATACGCAAAGAGTGTTTGTAAGTTTGAGTAAGTATTTTGCTATGACAGAATGTTTACATACATTTGTCTCTTGTCTGTCACACAGCTCATGGTTCTTCATGCTATTTGCTTGTGAGAATTGCCGATGACTTGTTTGCGTTGCTGTTTTTTTTTTTTTTTGTTTCTCCTCATAGTCCTTTATATTTTTATGTATAAATATGTATGTTGCTTTTGCAAGTTTCAAAATTATCCATCTCCCTAGCGTGTGTATTTGAGTTGGAGTGCGTGTCTTAACAACACTTCTGTATGAATGCCCTAATGTTGAACATTGACGTTGAAAATAATGATTTTATGAATTATTAACCTTCTCCGCTACCTCCGCCACCACATTATCATCATCATCATCATCGAATCCCCCATCCATATCGTTTACGAAGTTATGCTGTTGAAGTCATATCATTTTCGATGTCCTTCTTCTCTTAGTCGTATCATTTAATCGTTTTGGTTTTATTGCTAGTGTTTGTGCGTGTGTGTCTACTTATGCGTGTTTGCGTATCGAGTGTGCGGAGTGTGCGGAGTGTGAGAAAAAGTTTTATTTGTCGCGCCAATGCTTTGCTGAAAATAGTTTTGAACTGCGCGTGTAGTCGTGCTCTCCTACTACTACTACTCATTCACCACGCATCAAGTATTCTACGTAATGTTATAATGATTATTAGATGGTTGTTGGTTAGTGATTATGCTTTCAACGAAAAATTTGAGAATAAGTAATTTTAAAGATTTCTTCTTGGTTTTCCTAAAGTCAGTGTTTCTCTAATATGGTAAATATTTACAAGCTAGTGTGAACTTCTTGAATCGAGAAATCGATAGTTAAAATAATTTAATAAAAATTAAAAAACACATTTAGTTTTATAATGCTGATTTTACCGACTCTTCAACATTCTGGCTAGTTATGACGCACATATTCGTTCGAAATAGTATAATTTCATATGGGACGTAGGTGTGTTTGTCATCCAATAATGACCATTTTAAAATATAAGTTGTAGTAAAAGGAAATCCATTATTTTTCCAATAGATGGATTTAGTAATCTGTATCTCGCGTTGTATAATTGCGATCGTGTTACGCTGGATGGCGTTAGAAATAGAGGATTTCGTACTAAATAAACTATTCAGGCAATTTTGTGATTGCTTGACTCAGTATTGTTTGAGCACGTGTCAAAGATGAACACCAGTAAAGAGAAAATAAGCCATATTTTACAGTTTTTCTTCGATAAAGGCGAAAAAGCAAGCCATACGTCTGAAAATGTGAATAGTGTTCATGGTCAGGATACTGTAACAGGCAATCACGTCCAATTTTGGTTTCGTCCATTCCATTCCGGTAACTTTGACGTCAAAGATGCACCATGCTCTGGAAGGCCAATTGTCAAAAATATCGATAAAATAATGGAAATCCTCGAGTCTGACCGTCATGTAAGCATTGTTTATATTGCCCAGGAGCTAAACATTGCACAAAAAACCATTTGGAACTATTTAAATAAGGCTGGATACAAAAAGAAGCTCGATGTATGGGTGCCACACGAGTTAACGCAAAAAAACGTCATGGATCGAATTTCCATCTGCGAATCGCTGCTGAATCGCAACAAAATCGATCCATTTCTGAAGCGGATGGTTACTGGTGATGAAAAGTGGGTCACTTACGACAACGTCAAGCGAAAACAGTTGTGGTCGAATCGCGGTGAGCCGGCGAAAACGGTGGCCAAGCCAGAATTGATGGTCAGGAAGGTTTTGCTATGTGTGGGTGCTTTGGTGGGATTGGCAGGGAATCATCTACTAGTAGAAGCGGCCAGCATTGGCCAATAGGAGAGGAATTGTGTTCCATCAGGACAACGCCAAGCCACACACATCGACAGTGACTGGCACCAAGTAATTACTACCTGTTCCTGTCTATTGTGAATGTTTTGCTGGTGAAAAATTCGTCTCAAGAGAAACTTTTGAAAATCGATTGTCCCAGTTTTTTGCCAATAGGGACGAAGGTTTCTATGAGAGTGGCATTATGAAATTACCTTCAAAATGGCAACAAGTTATTGAACAAAACGATGCATACTTGACCTAAATCGGATCATTTTAACTCTGCTAAATAAAACCTTCAATTCAATGCAAAAATAACGGATTTCTTTTAACTAGACCTTATATGCTTATTCATTGTTGAAAGTAATCATATGTGTCGACTTTCAATCCATTAGCGTTATATTTTCATGCCCAAAGCCTGTAAACATACTTTCGAAAATATCGTTTTGTATGAAAAGTTTTCATGGGTGGGTGCCGTAGCTCAGTGGTTAGTGTGTTCGCCTTCTGATCTGTAGGTCGTGGTTCAATACCCGGCTGATGCATAACAAATTTTATATCGAAAAGATTTTTCTTTCGAATGGTACCCACCTGTCGGCAAGCAATTGGCAATTCTTCCGACAGTAACAACTTGCCATGAAAAAGCTTCTAAAAAGAACTCTGTGACAAAGCTCAGAAAAAGTGATGTCACAAGTGTTCTGCCGTTCGGAACCGGCTAAAATAAGTAGGTCCATTCTAATACTGTCCAAAATTTAAGACGCACAACAGTAATAGAAGAGAAGCTCGGCCAATGAGCCCTTTGGGGCTTTAAGTGCCACATATTTATTTTTTTTTTTTTTTATGAAAAGTTTTCATTTGATTAATCTTATTCTGCAAAATCTTGTATTTTTTGGTAAATATAATCGACTTTATCGAATTTTAACGCTATAGCTTTATAATTTCGTTTGAAAAATGCGAAAAGACATATTCGAAAATATACTTTCGTATGGTAAATAGGCGTGATTTTCATCCAATTTAGTTAATTCTCAAAATTCTCCATTTATTCATAAATATTATCGCCCTTGTCAAGTTTCAGCTTCATAGCGGGATAGTATCGTTTGAAAAATGTGAGAACATATACTCGAAAAGATGAATTTGTATGGGAGATAGATGTGATTTTTAACCGATTGCATCCATTCTCGAAATAACTCATTAAATAGTAAACATAATCATCTTTACCTAGTTTCAGCTGTATAGCTTAATATATATATATATATATATATATATATGTGGCACTTAAAGCCCCAAAGGACTCATTGGCCGAGCTTCTCTTCCATTACTGTTGTGCGTCTTAAATTTGGACAGTATTAGAAGGGACCTACTTATTTTAGCCGGTTCCGAACGGCAGAACACTTGTGATATCACTTTTTCTGAGCTTTGTCACAGAGTTCTTTAAGAAGCTTTTTCATGGCAAGTTGTTACTGTCGGAAGAATTGCCAATTGCTTGCCGACAGGTGGGTACCATTCGAAAGAAAAATCTTTTCGATATTAAATTTGTTATGCATCAGCCGGGGATTGAACCCACGACCTACAGATCAGAAGGCGAACACACTAACCACTGAGCTACGGCACCCACACTTATATAGCTTAATAGCTTCATTGAATAAAATGTAAAAACACGACTTCGGAAAGATACTTTTGTATGGGAGGTGGGCGCGATTTTCATACGATTCACCTCATTCTCAAAATCATCAATTTTTAAGTAAAAATAATGATTTTTACCGAATTTTGGTGCTATAGCTTTATAATATTACTGGAAAAATGTGAAATCACATATTCGAAAAGATGATTTTGTATGGAAGGTAAACGTGGCGTTCGTCCAATTGCACAGATTCCCTACCTCATCTATTTACTGATAAAAAATCATATTTAACGATTTCCAGCTTGAGGGCTTTTTACTTTTGTGCGCAAAGTGTGAAAATATACATTCGAAAATATACCTTTATATGGCAGGTATGCCCAAATTTGGTCCAATTCAACTCATCTTTAATTCCTTTAGATATTGGCAAAAATAATCGTGTATATCGAATTTTAGCTTGATATTGAAAAATTTGTCCATCTATAGGGAGGCATAATTTTGTATGGAAGGTAGGAGTGATTTTCATCAAATTTCGCCAATTCTCTAGCTCGTATATTTATAAATAAAAATAATTGGCTGCAACGATTTTCAGCTCGATATTGTTTGTTATTTGTCAAATAGAAAGTTGAAAACATCCATACAACAGCATTCTGTTGTATTGGAGGTGATTGTTATTCTCAGCCGATTTCTTCCATTTTTTAAATATTCATATCTGCCGAATTTATATTTTTTCACGAAAAGTTTAAAAATATCTCTCGGGAAGCATGCTTTTTTATGAAAGAGACTTCTGTAAAAGTTTAATGAAAATTGATTAGTAAAAGGGGATTTCTTTGAATCCTGAACTAATAAGAGACATAGAATATGTCTGAAAAATAGATAAACTGTCAATTGAGGAGCAATTAGTGCGCGATATTTATTTATATATTATAATTATACCTTTGCTACAATATACTCGACTGTATATACAGTGATTTTAAGACCATAGCATTTTAGTTGGGAAACACTGCATTTAGTATATAGCCACTAAATATTATATTTAATGTTTTGGAAAATTTAAATGTACATAATTATGATGTGTGATATTAAAATAATTAAGTACGAAGGCATATTTGAGAAAATTGTGTTCTATGAGGTATGAGTATCAGAAATATTCATTTATCGAAGATTTTGTAAAAGGTTTTGAATTTCAAAGTATATGAGATTCATCTA
Source organism: Megamerina dolium (assembly GCA_963854835.1). NCBI lineage: Eukaryota > Metazoa > Arthropoda > Insecta > Diptera > Megamerinidae > Megamerina > Megamerina dolium. Next base: position 30,764,123 of record OY978525.1, read on the forward strand.
GGTGAATATTGCATTATTTTCCTTGTGAAATTTTGACAGTTTTGGAATGGACCTACTCTAATTTACTGAACTCGAATTTTAAAAACCTTCCGATATCATATTTTCTAAGCTTGTTCTTATAGAGCAGTCTTAAGAACGAGTCTTTAGAGAAAACAATTGCTCAGCAAAACTTTACTGATAACCTCTTTACCGACTTTAACATACAAATGTACATGCAATCCAGGCAGAGATTCCTCCTTCTTCAGGATCAAATCATCTTCTAATCTCGTAGTAAATAAAATGAGTCACTGATTAATTAGACGAAGATTTCAATTGACGATCAGATAAAATTCGGTTCGCGGGTCGTTGGTCACCCATACATAATGTAAAACAGCAAATGTAAGCTTTGACATATGTTAAATTAATATGCCACATTTCAACATGAACCATCATTTTCAACACATTTTAGAACATTCTCTGATATTTATTTACAACACATATAAATCCTATTAGACAATAACCACATGAACGAGTCGTAATTGACCAACGTCATTCCCCATGAGTATACACAACTACAATACATGTACATATCGTACATATACTAATACCACACCACAATAAATAAGCGAACAAAATAGACGGATAACATAGAAAATAACACGAGCACGAATTGTGAAAAAATACACGAGTAAATTTGCAATAAAAGTTTGTAATTGACATGTGGACAACAACTCAATGTGTGTATTTGTCCCCAAAATCAACAATATGCAATAGTACATGGTAGACATGGTAGACATATTCCCCATTCAAACACATATTCAACATAAAAAGAGAAAAAAAAAAACAAAAACAAATAAGAACAAAAACGATTTAAAGCCTTTGTTTTCAATTTGGTCCAACATTCCCTCATACAGAGAGCGCAAGAGTCTGCAATGCATAGAGTCGTCTTGATGGAAAAGGTGGTCGTTGTCTGTGTGCTGGTACGTTGTGGCTTTACTGCAACAAGCACATCGCTTATGGGCATTTGGTTTTCGGCACAACCATTTTTAAGCATTAACTAAAAGAAATGCTGCTCAGTGTGAGAGGTGAGGCAATTGCAAACCAATCGGTTAGCCGGCCAGAGCAAACCAAAACAGAAATTCCAAATTGTTGTTGACAACAGACACAGAGGGGCACCCTATGATGTTATTGTTGTTGTTGTTGCTTGTTGTTTGTTGTTTTCAAATAAACAAACAACAGTCGCGTCACATTCATGAGGTACCATGGCACGATACATGATGACAACGAAACCAACTAACTAACCTGATGACAAGTTGTCGTCAGACGACAACAACGGTGACGACGACGACGACGACGACGACAATAAACTAAATGTGGGGAAGAACTAAAGAATATTTTGCATTTTCAATTTATTTTCATTTCGATTATGCAAACCAATAACAATGCATGTTCTTCCTATTGATGTGTTTAGTATTTTTTGAGATTCAGGAAACGATGGAATATTAAGAGGAAACCGAAATAAAAAATTTTTTAATTATCACATAATTTATTGCGAAAATGTTAAAAAAAAAATAAAGTGATGTTTAGAAGTTCCGTAAAAGCATAACTTAATTTCTCTTATATGTCTGTGGAACTTCCTTATACATATTAGCCGAATCCGGACGGCATACTTGTGTGACATCTATTTTTTTTAAGGTTTGTCAATGAACTTGTCCAGAATTTTTTCATATCAAATTTGTAGCTATCGAAAAAATTGTCCATTAATTGTCGACGGTTGGGCATTATATAAAATATCAAAATTGTCAAAACTTTCTGAAAGAAAAAATGCTGTTCAGTTTATCGAATTACGATTCGAACCGATTCCTATATATCTGGTTTCAGAACACATTAACCGTTGTTGGTTCCTAGGTCTCTCAAGTCCCACAATGCTATGTTCTATTCAGTAGTCCGAAATGTGAATCTAATAGGAGCCCTTGCATAATACAGAAATAAAGCCTACAAATAACTGAGCCCCGGAGCATTCTTATGACTTTCGAATCGTACAATTTCCAAAAAAAAAAAACAAAACATAATCTTTTCAAAGAGTTTGGGAAAATTACAGAAATTTTGAAGTGAAGGCAAAATATTTTATTTAAACTTGTAATTTATAAGATATTTTGGTCGTGTGTAGTGCATTTCTGGAGTCCCATTTGTTTGTTGATCGTTATCGCTAGTAGACCCTCCCTTTGGCAGACAGATTTCAGAATACTTGATGTAGCCACCGGAAGTTTCGCCGGCATTCATCTCCGGACCCATCAAATAGAATGCATTCTTGATTAATAATATTTTTGTAATTAGACTGGCGCTCATTTTATGTACAATATCGACCAATTTTTATTGCAATAGTTTTAGAAGAACTGATTTTCAATACAAAGTACTACAGGTCAACTTCAAAATTGTCAAATAAAAAGAGAATCTTTATTAAAAGAAAAATATAACTCATGTTAAATTAGAGATCTTTTCCAGATCCTTGCTGTTATCTCCAAATACTAATGAATTCAAAGAAAATTCATGCAAGGCACATTTTCAGGTAGGGCATATTTCGGATAAGACTTCTCTGGCTTAGTGCTGTGAAATTACTTAAAGATAATGCAAATTAGAATTTCTTGCGGAAATATTCTATACTCTGGATCCTTTAATCGATGCTAGATTTATTGAATGAAGAACTTGCAGGGAAGCACTTAGAAATTATTTTCAGACAAGACAAATTTACAAAAGGATTATTCTGTGGATCGATTAGTTGGTGCTCGAGCTCACCTCGAGGTACCGAAATTATATACTTCCAGACAAGACAAAATTTGCTAAGTAATATGGCTCTTGATGTCGGTGCTGGAGCTATTGAAAAATGTGCTCACCACCCCAAACAAAGAAATTTCTTTTAGGCAAGACAATTCAAAAATTTTTGGAGAAAATACTTTAGACAATCGACCACCAGGTGTCATAGCTCAGTTGGTTAGTGCGTTGGTGTTCTGTATATGAGTTAAATATTATGAGTTTGATCCCCGTTCGAAGCAACTTTAATATTGATCGCCGGGAGCCGCAGCTTAGTTCGTGAAAGCGTTAGTCTTCTGTGCAATAGTTGCAGTTATATCGTAAGTTCAACCTCTTATCGAGGCAATAATAATACGAAAAAAAAGTTTTTCTTCAAACGGTGCCCACCGGTAACAGTACTTCTGACAATAACAATTTTCCATGAAGTAGCTTCCAAAAGAGCTCTGCGACAAAACTCAGAAAAAGTAATGGCACATGATTTCTGTCACTCAGAATCGGATTCGGCCAAAGGATTCTTCGAAACCTACCTGCATTGAGTAGTCATATATGTATATATGGACCGCCCAAAAATCATGTGGTTAGAAAATTAATACCTGGGAAAATTACCTTCCACGGTGTTCTCCGACATAATCACTTATATTTCAGCAGAAAGTATAAAGATTTATTACAAGATCTATATAATCATTGAGTACAGAAGTCATCTAAATTCAAAAGAGGTCGATGTTGGAGATATTGTAGAATGACAAATCACATGATCGGCCTTGAATCTATTGGGGAATATGATTACTGTGTTTCCTCCAGGGCCTTTTAATGAAGACTAGTCTAAATGTAAATGAAATATTGATCGCGTAGGAGTATTTTGTATTTGAGGGTTTTGTATTTTGAGATGATATTTCTTGAGCATTTGATTTTAGAAATTTGGGGTTTTTGCTTTTAATAATTTTTATGGATTTCCAATTTAATTAACTTATTCTACATATTGCAAGAACTTGTCTAGATATTTGTTTGGATTGATGTCTGGATTATGTCTTATCTGAATATTGTCCGCTTTGTGTGTTGAGTTCTATTCCATCGTCATTTCGATATGTACACCCACAGTTTAGATCTACACCAATGAATTAGGAAGCACTGTAATAGGGCATAAAGAATTGCTCATGTTTGATTAACATTGTTTTCGATGGCATTGTAAACTATACTCAAAAACATAGTCGCATACCCGCACAAACGATTGAAATAGGAACTTAAAGTGTTTTGTATTTGCTTGTTTGTGTTTCTGCTGTTGTATAGCATAGCATAGTATAGTGTAGAGAATCATGTTTCACTATGATGAGACAAGTATTCCACAACTACTGCATATGTGCATACATATGATGTCTATGTATTTTGTTCTGTTTGAGCTAAGTTTCTATTATAGAATTTCTAACCCTCACATTAATGGTCAATTTCATTTCTATTTGATTATGTCTATGTATTGTATGTCTGCTATCGACTGCAATTACGAGTACATCACATCACAGCATACAAACGTTTAAATAGAAGGACATGTAGTATATATGAACATATATACCATATATGTTCCCAAATGTTCTGCTCGATAGGCATATAAAAAGGTAGTTCTACCCTTCATCCCATCTCTATGTATGTGTAGTGATATAAATAAATTCACTGAGTTCATTTATTTACCAGTTAGTCGGATGTTGGCTGACGCAATCATTCATACGCGCATACATGAATACATGGTGTTTGTGTTTGCGATGGTTCAATTCATTCAATGTCTTATATGCATATCGTATGTATGTGTTTTTGACGACCTCATGTTGTTTTTCTACATATGTACTCGTGTGTAGATATTTTTGCTTTTGGGCCTTTTACTTAAATACGTGTATTGTAATTGTTTTCCGCAGTTCAATCGTAATGAAAACACCAATCGTATAATCTATTTATTCACTCATTCAGTCATTGATTTCAATATTCATTTATCATTCATTGCATATTGAATTTTTTATAAGTACTCGTCGTACATATTATCATTCATATGAGCTTAGGTGTTGAGGCATTTGCGTAAAGCAATTGCTTTTGAATGCACTTCTGAATATTTTATATAACAGAGGCATTATAGGTTCAAAGGATATTTTGATATAATAATAGTGACAAACAAAACATTACAAAATGTATAAACATTCACTTTTTTTTTTAATGAGTGGTACGGTGTTTTGGATCCGAAAATGAGCTACCGAAACTTAGTTTAAATCCGGCTTTACCTAGGAGACTCATTGGTGATTACAATGAATAACGAATAAAGAATTAACTGAGGTTAAACTAATTCAACTAGATGCTAATTGTGCGTTAGTTATTCAAAACATTGGACAAAGGAAAAAAACGAAAGGTCTAATAATGATAATATTTATGTGATTTTGAGGATTAAAAAATAGTACACGTTTTGTAGTAATCTAATGATATTTCATTCTAAATTTCAGAAAAATCGGTAAGAATGGAAATGAGAAAACGTAAAATTACTGACGAAAGGTTGGTGGAAATTCCGCCACCAACGTCAGAAGATTTTGACGTTAACTTAAGCTCATAGATATTTTTAGTGAATTCTAAACAGCATGGAACGAACGCTTCCAAACTGGACATTTTTCCGTGGAGGGCGAGCCTCGCGAAGGAAGGCAAAACTCATCAATCGACGAGATAAATGTATTTCTGGTTGAGGAAGAAATTGATGAAGATCCACGAATGACACAAGAAATGATAGCCAGTGAGTTGTACTTTAATGGTTGTATCGCGAATACTGCGGGATGATTTACAAAATGCGAAGAAATCTGCTCGATGGGTCCCACGAATAGTCAGAAAAAAGTTCGAGTTCATTTTGCTCAATATTTCGTAAGAAAATTCGAAAATGGAGAGTTTAGCAATCTCAGTATGATCGCAACAAGTGACGAAGCTTGGTTTTAAAAGTATGACCAGGAAACTAAACAGCAGTCAATGGTATGGAGTTCAAAAGGAGCAAATCCATCTGTTCAAGCAAGACAACAGCAGTCAGCAATGAAAGTGGTGATTGCGGTTTACTTCATTAGAGCAAGAATTGCAGCTGTTATTCCCCTAAATACTTGTCATACAGTAACTGCGAAATGGTACACTGAAAGCTGCTTACCAAAAGTGTTCGAAAATTTGTTGGGTACACGAAATAAAGAGGAACTGCGCCAGCTCACACTACTTAAATGACAAGTAACTTCATTGCACTTTCTGGCATCGAAGAAGTCGCCCGTCACCATATTCCTCGGATATGGCGCTTTATAATTTCTGGTTATCTCCAAACATTTAGAAAAAATTGAGTGGAAAAGTCTTTGCTAGCAATTCAGAGATTATCAATACGGTTAATGTACAACTTAACAAGCTACAAAAACGTGATTTTGAAGATTGTTTTATATCAGTGAATCTACAGATTAAAAATATATATTGAAATTAATGGTAATCATGTATAAAAGATAAAAAATAGTGAAGATTAAAAATATAAAATTAAAAAAATTTTTGGGTGATTTTATTCATGTAGCTTATTGAACTTTTGCTAGTCCCCTTACACATTTTGCCAGTTGTGGATTGTTAGAGTGTGAACATCAAAACCGTATATCTTCTAAAAGATGTTTCCTTTGTAAATCAAAAAATGTAAATAAGAAGAATGCACACTCAGCGAACTTTAATATTTGTACTACATCAGCTATTGCTTAACTAATGTTTAACCAGTAGAATTCATGTATTTAATCATTTACTAACCAATCATTGAGAATTAAATGTTGTTGATTAAACTCGTCATTAGTTAAACAATATATTTGCTAAATACTTAGGAATAATTTCACATAATATATTAAATATGTAAATAAAATTTGAATAATTAAATGAAATATGATATACTATATGTACGTATATTATTTGGGTTGCGTTTTAATAGAACATTTGTATAAATGCCTATTTTAGTTGCCATATAATAACTAAATAGCTTAATGCTATCACCCAATGGGAATTTTGGAAAACCTACTTTATAAGTTGCAAATTATTCATTACGTCAAAATTACGATGCCTTATCCTCCATAAAAAGTTGTTAGTTAGTCTGCAGGCAGATTAGAAAAATTCGATTTTAGAGGGTTTTTGTAAGGGACACAAAATAAGCATATTGTTTCACTTGCAAGACCAGAAACTGTTTGTAATTACCATACATTAATTATAGCTTATATAAAATCGTCTGTAAAAACATAATGTTCAAAATGAAGTATCTGTCGAATTTACTATTCATAATTTAAGATCTAATTTTCAACAAAAACTAACAAAACAAAATCAAATGACCCATTGCCAGATGCATTGCCCTTTAAATTTATAAATACTAAAAACAAGTAGTCGGCAGTATACACTCCGAAATTTGCAAATGAAATTTCGATAGTAATTCAAGTAGACTACTTCTTTAAGTCAATTACAAACGGAAGAATTCTAGTTAGCTTACTTTTACAAAAAGAGGAAGCCTTTCACAGCTCTTTTGTGGCGAATGTTTACTTTTGGGAAGAATTGCAGAAAAAATTTGGACCATATTTTGTTTCAGCATTGACGTGCGTATTAAATTTGGATAGCATTTTTAAGTATTATACATATAATAGTTGACTGCGAATGGCAGAACTCTAGTAAGATCACTTTTTCAAAGTTTTCTAACCTTTAAGAGGCCTTCAAGAGATCTTTTGCGCCAAATGTTTACTTTTTGGAAGAATTGTAAATTACTTTAAAGCTCAAATGTTTTGTTTTTCTTAAAAAATTCTGTTGAATAGTTGTGCGCAGAATTCAAAGTGACGACCTAGCATAAAAGAGCTATGTTTTAACGTTCTTTTGTACCATCTCGTGCCCAATTTGAGCAGTTCGAGATTATTGCAAAGCCTCGTAACTGCTGTGTGTTTAATTTTAAACAGTTCAGATCAGCATCAGCTCCATAGTCGAATCCGGCAATCCATTCGTCGAGAATTTTACTAAAAATTTTAATCGTCTTCTTGACATACTCAATATATCATCTTCGGCAATCATATTTGGCATATAAAAAATAAATAAATAAATATGTGGCACTTAAAGCCCCAAAGGGCTCATTGGCCGAGCTTCTCTTCCATTACTGTTGTGCGTCTTAAATTTTTGGACAATATTAGAAGGGACCTACTTATTTTAGCCGGTTCCGAACGACAGAACACTTGTGACATCACTTTTTCTGGGCTTTGTCACAGAGTTCTTTAAGAAGCTTTTTCATGGCAAGTTGTTACTGTCGGAAGAATTGCCAATTGCTTGCCGACAGGTGGGTACCGTTCGAAAGAAAAATCTTATCGATATTAAATTTGTTATGCATCAGATTGAACCACGACCTACAGATCAGAAGGCGAACACACTAACCACTGAGCTACGGCATATAGTTCAATATTTTATTTATTTATTTTTTTTATTTTAAATATTTAACAAAAAGAGAGGTGTCTTTATTTTTGAGGTAATTTTTTTGTCAATTTTTTGGCGGATGATATAATTAGATCGGTCTACAGCGACCTAAACTTGCTTACTTGTTATTATTTTTTAACTGTACACTTCTCTATAATTCCCAAACCACTACCTACTAAGCCTTCATATTTTCCTCATCACCACTAACATTGTCTCACTCTCTGGCGATGAAGTTTCATATACGACACGATTTATCTAAACCATAAAAATTTTCATGAAATTAAAATGCAATCTAATAAAATTGCACGCAAACTTACCAGAACCAATGACGATTATAATAATAATAACAACAACTACAAGGAACCCTTACTGCCCCCTTCTTTATACTAGACATTGGTGTAAATTCAATGGTAGGTATATGTATGTACAAAGAAAACATCATCAACTGTTGGTTTGTCGATTCACACAAAAGCAAACGACACGCACATACTCGTAGAATCAACATCAACAATATGAAGCAAACAAAAAAAAAAGTAAAGAATAAACAGGTGAAAAATGTGTTGAAATTCCAAATGTGCGCACATCAAATCCACACGTAACGTGACGTTAACGTGAAAATTTGTATTCGTTCGTTCCTTTGTTGCTCGTATAGTATGTATACAAACAACATGTTTATATGCATATGGTATGAATAGGTATGTTAAGCAACATATTATGTTGGATGATATTGTTCATTGTGTTTTTGGGTTGTTCAAAGTTGCTGCTGCTGCTCCTGTTGTTATTTCTCCATTTGATATGGTCATTATGATAACCTGTACATCATGTACGGTATGTTGTATGTAGTGCTGATAGTGGTAGTAGGAGGTACTATGACAGTGTTAGCATTTTAGTGTGAAATGTTAGCAACATTAACAGACACTCGCAAACATAAACACACACGTGCTTGTGTTATGTAATAACAAATAGAACAATAAGCGACAATTCAAAAACAGCAGCAGCAGCAGCAGCAGCAGCAGCAGCAGCAGCAGCAGCAGCATAATAAACATACGTAGCACATATCGACATATATTCTTGTGTCATATTTAGGTATATATACAATATACGGATATATAGATGCAGTGTGCGTGACATTGTAGCTTTTGTCCATCCCTTCGTTGATATTGTTGAAGGCTTTCAAACAATCAAATAAATATAAAAACAAAATATAATGTTTATTCACTTTCTTATTTTATGCTCCTTCAAATCCTACACTGTCACTGCCCGCCCTTTATCACTTCTTTGAATTCATAATCTTATGTGGATGGACAGATGTCCATATTTAAGTATGTCGTGGTAGGGTTGTAAATTATTAGTTATTTTCAAAAAATCCGGTTATTGTACCATGTGGGTTTTGTAATTGATCGGTTGTGCCCACTTAGAATACATACGCTTTCAGCATGCTAACTTATGCCAAATTTCATAGAAATACCTCAATACTTGTTCAAGTTATCGTAAGAATCAGCTGGGTGACAGACACATGTATGTATGTACGTATATGGATCAATGGCCACATACACTGTTATAGCGACTGTAGAGGGAACGCTGATCCATAATATATGTACTTATCTGTAATTCTGGAGTTTTTCTTTTAATTGGTTTCAGACATCTAATCAAAATGAATACCTCCTAGCCCTTGTCTATACGCTGCGATGAAATTTCCCCTAGACTCAACTAGTTTTCTACGTATGAAACGAATATTTTCGCAAGGTTAATGTAACAGTTTTTTCTTGATTGTATAGGGATAGCACTTTTTCCTATCCAATTCTACCTTGTGAATATAATTTTCGATCCTGTGCGACTCAATTCTTTCGCTTTGATGTCAATACCAAAGGAATTTCATTCCCATAAATATCTTTGAAACTATAAGGGACTATATAAGGGACGGGTTTATTGTAGACGGAACTTTAAGTATGGTATGCTATATAGTCAAATATATTTAGTACCTTATATAGTCAAGTACTTCGAAAAACGTACATTGCAACTGCAAACTTCAATATTGGAGCCAGAGTTGCTTACATATTTTCAAGCACACATAAAAACGAATAATGTCGCGAACAGAATGATAGAGCCAAATATGAAATATGACTGTTTTCAGAACGTTTAGGTGTTAATCAAATTTTTTAAATATGAGAATTATATCTGCCTCTAGAAAACACAATTAATACACGATATCTGCTAATTTTTCGGTATATTTATTCGAAATATTCTCCTCCTGATTCAATACACTTGTTACATCGATTTAATAGTGATTCAAACGCGTGTTCCAGCTCATTTTTCGGAATTACCTCCAGTGCCCTCGTCGAAGCCCGTTGTATGGTCTGAATGTCATCAAAAAACATCCTTTCACTTTTACCAATTTTTGCGTGGAACTTAATGACCGCTCTTTGCTCCATGTTAAAATTTCAACATCAAACGAACAAGTGTTTTGTAAAATGAATGTCAATGAACATTAAATGTCAACCATTTTCCATGAAATCTTGACAGTTAGTAGAGGAAGGTTGAAGCTTCAAAACACATGTGCACCAACATAGATCTCGCGCTTGGTTGCTGAGATATGGTTCGAGTCTTAATACATAATTGTCGCACCTTGTATATTATTCGATATTTATGGTTATGAATACTTTTCGAATACAAATTATATTCGAACTATCAGAAAAAACCGATTACCCACTTTCGATTGTTGACAACACTACACAGTATGTGGAATGTATGTAGATGACATGGGTGTGTGAAGTGTCGCGTGCCAAATGATTATATTTTGTTGTTATTCTTGTTATTGTTTCTGTTGTTGTTGCTATTATAATTGTTATATGTATTGCAATTATTTTAATTATATGCTTATGACTGAAACTTAAGCACATAAGTTATCAAATGCACATAATCAAGTGTTAGATGATCATAAGCCACTCACACTACACTAATATGCTTCACATGGTGACAATAGATACTCGTACGTGTTTAGTTGAAGCTAAATAATATGGCAACTCACAGAATATAGGTAAGTCAGTATCATTACTTATGCTCATTACATAGTTTGTACGAACGTTATGCTTTATAAACATGAAGTGTTAAGTAGTTCAATGACGCAGTGCAACCCCTTATATGGTCGCTAGCTTTGGTAATTGTAAAGGATATCCCAGCTATGAGCAACAAAAAAAAAAATAAAGAATAACGGTATTATCCAGCAGACAAAATGAATACTATTATGGAATTGTGTTTAATGAATTCGAATCCTGGGTTGGTGTGACTCGTTCAAGGAAAATCGGAAAGTTGGAGCATTCATTAAAATTACAAAAAACACTCCAAAATGTAAGACTGACTCCATTAATTTTTTCTTACACGATATTTTTTCTAAGCATACCATACTTACCCCGTATTTCGTTTGAATAACGTTGACGTTTTTATAAATTTCGCTTCCACCGCTTTCGGAGTGACCCCAGAAAGGTGAAATATGAAGTGGAGCCTTATTAATTCTTTTATCGTAAACATTTTTTTTTGAACAATCTAATACCTATTTTTACTCCTTAGAAAGTGTTTCCTACGATATGGACTTAAAAACCACAGAAAATGGACATGTGCGGTAACGTTCTTATACTCAATCTCCCTACTCCTAAGGTAGACTTTCACTCAAAATGTACTTAAAAATTGCTCTAAATTTACATATAACCTTATAATTGGTCAGAACTCGACCCTAGAGCCGTGAAGTACATGTCCCTTTAATTTATCAGCTCAAATATTTCCTCGATCGCTCCTAGAGGAGTAAGACGTATATCTCTCTTTTTAATTGTTTCTCAACTGAACATACTTATACCCTATTTTCACTCGTAGAGTAAAATGGACATATATATAATATCATAATTGCCCAGTAGTCGATCCTAAGGCTGTAAGATGTAGATGTAGCGCCTTATTTGTTTTCTTCTCCTCCACACATTTATTCACAACATACTTATACCCTATCTTTACACCTACGGTAGACTTCCCAACAAAATGGAATTAAAACAGCTGAAAATCGACAAATAATGTCATAATTGCCCAGGAGTCACCGGTATAGTGGTAAAATGTATGACCAATTCCCATTAATAGTTCAGCCCAAATATTTCCTCTAATTGAACTAACCCCCATCTGTACCCCATTAAGGTGGATCCCCTAATAAATTATATTAAATAGTAAATTCATTATAATACAAAAGAAAAAAACTGCTTGTAGCATCTCCAAACTATTACAAAATTTATTCTCATATATAACAAGCACTATTATAATTTGTCTTTGAAACGATTACTTTGTCGTTGAAAGAAAATTGAATTTGATGGAAATATTGAACTAAAAGTTGAAGCAAACAATTTATAAAAATCATAATACATACTTAAACTTTTTAATAGAATGTCAATAACATAATTGTAAGCTGTTTAACGTCAGGTAAGTAAATATTAAACAACTAACATCCAAATATGAATTTCCTATAATTTCTGATCTACTACTACATATAGTAAGGTACATAATTATAATAGTTTCCTTTCATGTGCTGCACTGCAGTCAGCTATTTAAAAAGGCAAAAATGAAATAATTAAATTCCAAAAAAAATTTTAATTAGAATGTGGAACTCTCTCTCTCTCTCCCCCTCCTTCTCGCTTCCTATGTAATAAAATTGCAAATTTCATGCATTAAAATAACGATGACGATGGCTATCGCAAGGGGAAAAAAATACAATAAAAAATTTCAAAATTATGTAAAATGTATCAACCAGTTTTATACAATAATAACGAGTATAAAAACAAAAAAAAAGTTTATTTTACTATTCAAATTTGTTTCTGTTGCTTTAGAATGCTCTATATTCAGTTTGTTCGAATTTGTACAAATTCATGTACTACGCTCTTTCTATGATCTATTTTTAAAAATAACACAATCATATACCGTAATAGAATGCCCCTCCTCTATAATTAATAGAATCCAAGAATGACAAAAAAAAGCGTTCAGGGTTAGGTTAGATAAGGTTGACACGGATGCGCTTGCACTTAGGCCACCGTGATGCTGCATATTGGGCAATTCCATCAACCCACCTCATCTTCAACCAGTTCATTACAAGTCAAACTTGGGCTATATGCTGCGGATAATGATGCATGAGAAACGTGGTGTAATGATATGATATCTTTAAACCTTCCCAAATATCCTTATTATCCCAAAGTGTCACTGAAGAGGTGAATAATAGCCTAGTCAGACGGCAGCGTTAATCCGGATTACCGGCACACTTAATCCGAATAAAATATTAACCTGACAGACGGCAGTATTGCGGATTAACTAAATGGCTGATTGCTGTTTTATTAGGTCTGCTCACTTACATTACTATTTATTACTATCAATTTCTGTCATCTGTCACTCTCGATATGAGAAAATCTACAAGAAGTACGTGAACTGAAAACTATTAGAAACTTGTAAATTGACATTCACAGTCCGTAATTGACAGCTGGATTTATTTGTTCGTCAACGCTTTTCATGTTGAAAACTGTTAACAATTGTTGAGAATTTTGAGATCGAGAAAAATTGACAATAGACAATTTTCAGCAGTGTTGCCATCGCAAATTGCCCTAATCCTCTTTTATTTTGAGAATTAACTCATAGAGTTAATGCGGATGAGCTGCAGTTAATGCCCGAGTTAATTCGAATTAACTCGGTAATTCGGAATTAGGCTGCCGTCTGTCTAGGCTATTAGCCTCCAATTTTAGTTTAGAAGCAAATCCGACGTTAGAAGTATTGAATACATATATTGTAGAATAAGTTTTCACACAATAGTGATTTGGCTTTCTTATTTGAATATCAAGGGTTCGAACCGTGATGCGGCTAAGTCAACAGCGTTCTATTTTCCAGAAAGATGAAAATGAGGTATTTCAAACGGTGCTCACCTGTCGGAAGTTTCTGAGCAAACAAGCTCAAGATTACGTAAAAGTAGGTCTTATTACCAATCTGGCCAGAAGCAAGGTTACAGAATCCGTTCTTCTTCCCTGATTAGGATAGGTTAGGTTAGATCATAGTTGTAGTTCGGCTTAGAAAGTCTTAGTTTGGATATTCCATGGACATGAACATTTAGCCCATGGTTGAATATACTCAAAACCTAAAGTAGTGTAAGAAAATCTTGGTGTTATCAACTTACAATTAAGAGTATAATACTGGTCATATTGTGCGTGCTATAATTGTGCAGAAATTGAACTAAACTAGATGTACCTCATTAACAAATTTCTTTTAACAAAATATTTTATACGTGTACATTAAAGCTTATTTGTAGAAAACGACTTGTTGACAGTTGGGCATTTTTAGAAAAAAAACGGGTTTGTTTCCTTGATAAATTGCAGCAAATATGCTGATTCTGAAAATCAAATCAAAGTTAAAGTTTAAGCGACACTTACACTGTTTCACTTTTGATGTAGATGCAAAGTGAATCATGGAGAGTGAATTCATCCATTTCTATGGTTTCACCTTTCAAGTATCATATATTATAACACATTGTCACGAAATATGTAGTAAATGAGACTATAGTGTGTTTACTTTGGATAAATCATTAGTTGAAGGAATCAATTTTTTCAATAAAAGGTACATTTAGGGAAATATTTTTGATATCTAGGTTATGAATTAAGTCTCCTTGATGAAAGTGAAATTAAAATTTATCATAAATATAGAAAATATGGTTAACTCATTCTTCTACTGAGAGACAAATCCATGCAAAATTCTCAGATATCTGGATTACAAAGCAAAGTAAGTTAAATAAAACTATAAAATAAATATAAAAAACAACTTCACCGGCTTTTCGGACTTACTTCTATTAGTCATAGATAGATTTTTGTAACCAATGCCATATATTCATAGCTTCTCTTTAGTTTTTGTTTCATTGACACCTAAAGTATTTCAATATGGATTTATCTAACAGATAAACTTTTTGTTGAATATAAAATTTTTTGAAATTTCGAAATATTAAAATTAGCCAAGTGTTGTACTAATTTTTTATATAAGTTCTATAGATATGAATGTATTTACAAAACGGAAAAGCAAATTTAACAAACCGGAAAATATGCAAATTTATATACACTGAATGTTGTTCTATCGCAACAATGCAATGCTATAATTTCCGGTTCCAGTTGTTCTTGTTTGTCTGATTGTCTAGCCGCAGAAATATTTCCATTTCACCATATGCCACCTTACTCTTTCTACTGCTCGTATATACTAGTGTTTTCTATGTTATCCCATTGTAGGGTTTGTATTGTACATTGTACCTTTGTAATTGTATGCCAAATGTTATTTTTTAAGTAGCGGTATGGTTCAACGTTCTGGTGGGCCGGCTTGAAAAATTTTTTTTTGCGCAAAACCAAATTTTTTGTATGCTCTCATTCAGGATCATATAATTGGTTTTATTTTTTAATGATTGTTGGCCAATGTGTTATTGTTTGATTGTATTGATAGTAATTGAATTTTATTATTGTTATTATTTCATTCAAATTCATATCAATAAGCGTATTTATTTTATTTTATTATTACCTACCTCTCACATATTTCAATTTACATTGAAATTTTATTGAAATGCTGCCACCGGAAACGGAACTTAAAAATTTTTAATTTCATTTGTTGTTTCAAATTTTATCTGCTTGTTGTTTGTACAATAATTGTATTTTTACAATTGAACAATTAAAATTCCTACAATAAACAAATAAAGCACCAAAAAGTGACTAGACTAGCGGAGAGAGAGGCAGATTAAATTGTTAGCGATTTAAGTTTTCAGATGATTTACAAATCAGCCACGAGTTCGATGTTCAATGTCAGTCAGTTCAATAAACTCTCCCATCATATATTTTTAATGCTGAAACTATTTTGAAACAATCGCCTTAAAAGTTTCTAATTTTAGAGTACTGAAAATCCATCTTGAACCTTAAACAAACAAATAATAATTTATAATCCAAGAAAGAAAGCAATTGCTCAGTATTCCTAGTTGAGACAAAATAGGTTTCTGTCACTTTTGAGATAAATCTGACTCGAGTTTCTAATTCTGAGTCTTCACTTTTTCCACTAACATTCTCGTTTAGTTCCTCATCCTAGATATTTGCTTCATGTACTTTTATGTAGCTTCACTCAGACGTCAATCTCGTAATCACCGAAACACCATTAAAAATCAAGCCTGTCCTTATGTGAAGTGTAAAAAATTAAATTGTTTTTGTGCCCGAAAATAGGATCCTTGAAGTTTTCGTGAGAAATATGGCAAGCAAAAATTAAAACTCGGTCATATGGAGAGAATGATCAAATCAGGACCTGATACGTGAGATCTTATCAGCGCTTGGGATTTTTTACTGCTATCAATGAACTAAGAATAGAAATCACAGATGAAATGAATTTTTATGAAGTTTCCACGCACGCATTTGAAACTTTTATGGAATAAGATTTTCTGCAGTAAGATGGTTGAGCCGATTATTCCCTTCCCTTCACAGTGTCTGATATTTTTGAGATATTTTAAAGTTATTGAGCTTCTGAGTAACTAATTCGATCTCTAAGAAGTCTACGAGTAAGAAAATATACGTGTGTTTTTAGACTTGTTTCAGTGATAAAAGTTTAGTGTATGAGAGGTTAATTTTAATTAAATTAAATAGTAACAAAAAATAGTTGAAGCTAAAATTTAATTAACTGGCAACACTTGAAGGCAAATATAATTAGTCATTAGTCATTTGATTTTTTCGCATCAAAACTAAAACGTGCTGAGGGTTTGAGGTTTTTGTGGTTATTTTTCGTGGTAAGTTTTTATTCTTTCAGGCTAATCCGTTAGCTCGAAGCTATGATTGGTGACGGTGACTTTAGACCAAAGCGGAAACTACTCTGATCCCACGGTACTTTATTCCTTCCTTTTATACCCTGCATAATGTAATATGCAAGGTATATTCATTTCGGTCAGATGTTTGTTAGAAAATTATATATAATCGTCGCTTAAATTTTCGATTTAACGATGTCCATCCGTCCGTCCGTCCGTTTGTCCGTTTGTCCGTTTGAGCAAATATTGAGCTATTGTGATGAAATTTGGCATAAATAACCTATGATCCAAGGGAATGGAGGATATTGATATTGGGCGTCATCTGTTAATAACCACGTCCACACGAAGTATTCAATTATAGTAACCTCGGAATTTACAAAACCTTTAGCGTGCTATAACTCACTTACTATACCATATGGACCAACAATATTTGGCAAGTGGAGTTATATTATACTGTTGCATAACCCTGCTGGAAATAGGTGAGCCATGCCTACTCTATATAGTAGTTCCCATACAAAGTGTCTGTTCTTCTTTTAAATTTAAGCAGCTGTAATTTCGGAAATCTTCTGTCTAGAATAATCATAATTAACATTTACATTAATACGGTAGTCGGAAATAATCTGGCACAAAATCAACATGCCACGCCTACTTCTTTATGTGGCTCACATACAAAGTAGTGGAAATAAAACAAGAAGATATTCGAATAAAATTTTTATATATATATATCTACATATGCAGGGTATAATTAGGCCGGCCCCAGCCGACTGTAAGGTCACTTTTTTAGAGTAAGTGTACCACGGTTTACAATTTTTTATCATTAATTTATTTATTGATTTATTTCAAATATTCAAATGATGATATTTACGCTAAATTACATAGAATTGCATTAAAAACGATTGAGGTTATTTTCATGGTTTTTTATTTGTTTGTCCATATTGTATGGGAGTCCCTTTAAGGAGACGAGTTAGGAAGTTTGTATCTTCATGACAAATGATAAAAAAAATGAAATAAGGTTTAAGATATATTTGATCCCTGAACTGACAGATTTCATGGAAGCATATTTTTTGTGGAAGAGCTCCCTCTAATTGTTGAGATAGCTGGTAAGCATATTGAAAAAATATATCGTAATACTAACATTATATGTAAGAAATATATATCGTAATAATATTTGCATGTTTTCAAACTATCACTTCATCTTTCCTTTGGCCCTTTGTAGCCACAAGTATGTTTGCTGATTGTCAGGTATTCTTAAGGTCAATTTGTATGGGAGTTTTAATAGTGAATAGAGCTAGGTGGTAAGTGTGTATGGAGAAAGGTTCGGATAAAAAATCTATGTAGGTTTCTCATACGTTTTACCTACCAACGGGTGCTACAGAAACGGTGAGATTGCAATTAATAAAAATGTCACTTTTGTAGGGAATGTTTTAGAAAAACATTTGCAGAAAAAAGTATCCTAGAGAAAGATCTCTAGGAGCGACTGTAGGGTTATTTGTCGATTTTACTCTCATCTTTTTTGAAGTTTGGTAATGAGTCGACACCATAGCTCTTCGCTACTAATTTTTGAAATGTTTAAAGACTATTTATGTAAATACATATTTATGCCAAATTTAAAATCCAACCTTCAGTAAGGTCACCCCAACTTATCCTTCATATGTCAAAATAATATAAATTCTGTTTTACATTAATATACGTCGTATTAACCTTGATAAGCGATATAACTTTCAATATATTAAAGCATTACTTCACAAAAAAAAAATCAGGAACGCAGCACTTTGGCCTTTTGAAGCTAGCTAGGCTCGATTTAAATGTGTTCAATATTTTCCTCATTCTATTTATATTAGTTTGTTTTCAAACGAAATTTTTCAAAAAGACACTTTCAAAGAAAGAAACACACATCGTATGCAAATTTTTAAAGTTTTAATATTCACTTGTACATAATTTCATGGGTTCATCATGTATCATACGTAACGTATTCTCATAGGATTTAATGATTTTAATGTAAGTTATAGTTATAAAAATGAAATAGAATGGTCCCACATGTATTCTGAGTGTATCATTTAAATTTCAAATGTATGTACGGATGGTGTTTGTGGGTGTTTGACATTATATGATATACTTACATGAATAGTTATTATGATAAGCATAATATATTTACTAATATTTTTGCAGTGATATATTAAAACAAAAATTGTAGACAACAAAGAAGGTTAAGAGAAATAAAAAAATCTCCTTACAGTCGGCTGGGGCCGACCAAACTATACCCTGCATATGTAGATTTATATATAAAAAGTTTACTCGAATATCCAACTTTTCTTTTATTTCCACTTTTCGAGAAACAATTTTTGCATATACTATTAATTTACACCCGAAATATGGTTGACTTTGACGAAGTAAAAGGATTTTAAGATAATTCCGAGGCTTAGTATGAGAGCTATATAAAAAGTGGGCGTGGCTTACCACTTTCTAGTAAATCCAATTAATTTTTCAATGTTAATCCACACCTTAAATTTGGTGTCCTACGTTGAATAGTTTCTAAGTTATGGTGGTTAACATTCTTGTTTAATTTCCTCAACTTTGTATGGGAGCCCCAATAAGAAGTGGGCGTGGTACGCTGATTTTTCGCAAGATTTTTGCCGACTACGATATTAATTTAAGTGTCAATTATGGTTATTCTAGACAGAAGATTGCCGAAGTTACAGCTGTTTCAATTTAAAATTTGTATGGGGGCTACGATAAACACTGGGCGTGGTGCGCCCATTTTCTGTGAGCCTAGTTGCTCGTACAATACTAATCCACACCTTAAATCTCGTTATTCTACGCTGAATAGTTTGCAAGTTATAACCGGTAACATTTTTTTTAATTTCCGCAACTTTGTATGGGAGACCCAAAAAGGAGTGGGCGTGGCACACTGATTATCTGCCATATTATTTCCGACTATCGTGTTAATCTAAGTGTCAATTATGGTTATTCTG
Source organism: Megamerina dolium (assembly GCA_963854835.1). Lineage (NCBI taxonomy): Eukaryota > Metazoa > Arthropoda > Insecta > Diptera > Megamerinidae > Megamerina > Megamerina dolium. The sequence continues at coordinate 30,784,154 of OY978525.1, forward strand.
GACAGAAGATTGTAGAAGTTACAGCTGTTTCAATTTAAAAGAAGTACAGACACTTTGTATGGGAGCTACGCTAGAAAGTAGGCGTGGCTCAAAATATTGTTGTCCCAAGTGGTATATTGTGTGAGTTATAGCAAGTTAAAGATTTTGAAAATTTCGAGGTTAGTCGCTTTGAATGCTTGGTGTGGGCGTGGTTATTGACCGATCATGCCCAATATCAATCCCCTCCGTACCCTTGGATCATAGATTACTTATGCCAAATTTCATCGAAATAGCTCAATATTTACTCAAGTTATCGTGCGAACCAGCCAGGTGACATACAGACGGACGGACGGACGGACGGACGGACGGACATCGTTAAATCGAAAATTTAATCGACGCTGATCACTAATATATATCCATGTCTATATCTCCGGAGATTCCTTCAAGTGGACACAAACATCTGACCGAAATGAATATACCATGCATATTGCATTATGCAGGGTATAAAAATTAAAGAAAACATCAGAATATCACTCACCAAACTACCAAAGTAAACATGCGATTGTGCTGAATATTTTTACTACTGTACTTTACTTAGTATGTATAGTATATAGTAAATTTAAGGGATTCACAAGGTTTCACAACATGTCATTTTGTCATATGTAGTGCTTCTCTACAAAACAATACAACTCTGTATATTATACCTTACTTATAGCTTCTTGATACTGTTGTGTACCGAAATAGCGCACATATGATTATAAGGATATGTTCACAAGCATTTTATGAGACCTTCTGAATGGCCTAACTGTAAAATAGGTATATTAATTTGAATAAGAACATAACATGAATATAATTTTAGTAGAAATTTATATATTTCATACTCACGTAAGTAGATTTCCAATTCTACTTTTTTTATGTTGGTACTTTTGATGATGAATTTGGTTGCAAAATATCATGAACTTTGATCAAAATTATTGAAAATTGTATGAGAAAAAGTTGTTCCGAAATACAGTGTATCATATTATAATACTTACTCACTTTCTTAAGTGGCCATAACAACCGAATATCGATTTGGCCGAAAATAACATGCTTCGCCAGCCATCTCCGTTCTTCTCTAGCTGGCGCCAGTTAGATATTCCAAGCGCCGTCAGGTTCTCCAGTACTTGGTCTTTACACCGGAGGTTAGGTCTTCCTCTTCAGCGTCGTCCTCCAGCGGGTTCCGAATAACACCTTCTTAGCTGGAGCGTGTTCTTCCATTCGCTCGACATGATCTAGCCAGCGTAGCCGATTGATTTTGATGCGCTTTACTATGTCAATATCGGCATACAGCTCGTACAGCTCATGTTTGTACCTTATTATGTACTCGCCACCAACGCTCATCCGAGGTGGAAATTGTCCAGGCTTCAGCCCCATATGTTAGGACAGGCATGATGAGAGACTTGTAGAGTATAGTTTTCGTTCTTCGAGAGAGGGTTCGCCTTCTTAATTGCTTACTTAGCCCAAAGTAACACCTGTTAGCAAGAGTTATCCAAGAGCAAGAGTGATCTCCAGGCTGACGTCATTACAGTTGTTGATGCTGGTTTCAAGATAGACAAAGTCCCTTACTACTTCAAAAACGTAGTTGTCAACAGTGACGTGCTGTCCAAAACGCCGGGACTCTTTGTTTGTTGACACTAGTTACTTCGTCTTGCCATCGTTCACCGTAAGACCCATCCAACGCGACTAATCTAATTATAATACTAATAGTAATAATTTCTTTATTAGAGAAACAGTATCAGTACAATCAATTAGTACTAGGTACTAGATTTTTAAAGTGCTCTGTGACAAAGCTCGGAAAAAGTGATGTCACACGGGTTCTGCCATTCGGAACCGGCTAATATAAGTAGGGTTCTTCTATTGTCATCCAAGATTTAACACGCTCAACAGTACTGGAAGAGTAGCTCGCCTAAAGGGCTCTTTGGGGCCTATATTTATTTATTTGTATTTTTTCTACTAGCTACGAAAAAAATGTGTTCGATGCGCTCTTTGGAAAGCAAAAGTAATCCGGCCGTATGTCCTGAGAAATCAAGCCGCCTAGCGCCGAACGCTATGAAATAATGCTAAAAAAATATATTTTTATATTACATTCCTCAAACGATTTTCATGAATATGTGGTTAGGACTGACCCTACGTAATTAGTTTATTTAAAAAAATTAATTTTTTTTTTGAAATGAGCATATCAACTCGTCACCTGGATAATGTGAATATTGCATATAGTTCTCAGCCTACACCTATATTGACAGTTTGGAAAACGAAATGTGACTTCAAACCCTCGAAAGTATTATCGTAAATTGAACTCCCAAACTGCGTAATTTTGTACCAATTTCAGCACATAAAATCTGGAAATCTTATTCAAATATTAAATGCCATAAAATGTTCAACCAAATATAGTTCTGGGTGCCGTAGCTCAGTGGTAGTGTGTTGCCCTCCTGATGTGTAGATCGCGGGTTAAATCTCCTGCTGAATTGCAACTTTTCGAACCGCAAATTGGCAATTTTTCGGGCAGCAACAATTTGCCATTAAAATACTTCTAAAAGAACTACACAAAGCTCTGAAAATGGTTCTGCCATTCGAAACTGGCTGATATAAATTGATCTCTTCTAATACTGTCCAAAAATTTATCACGCACAGCAGTACAGAGGAAAGAGCTCGGCAAAATGGCTCTTCAAAGCCTATAAGTGCCACTTTTATATAATATTATAAATATAATCCAGATTTGGAAAACTTGGATAATATTTTATATCTATGGAATTGATTCCGGTGATGTCTTTCGTATTTTATCATCTTCATTATTATGAAGTGAATTAAATGAATATTAGTTGATTGGAGAAGGCATTTTCAAAAAGTTTGTGTTACGCAGCATTGTCTGGCGCTATAGAACGCAATAATATTTTTGTTGGATGACCGATTTATACACTGTGTAAACTGCCTCATCCTTAGCATACAGTAGAGTTAGGATTTCTGATTATATAATACTTCTAGGCAAAATTCAAAGACTTCTTCAAAGGTAAAATATTCGAACTATATATTGTAACATAAGCTATTTTCAAGTGATTCTAAATAGAGTGTGCTGGATGAGCCCGAATATCACTAACAAATTGTTAGATTTAGTGGCTGGCAATAAAAAACAAGCGGCACTCATTTTGTTTGCGCCTTTTTGTTGGTTAACATTTTGCCAATTTCACTATCTACATAATCTGACACTTCTTGAGGCTCCAAGTAATGTAATCACCCATGTCGTTTTCAAGATTTCAAAGGGAGAAGCTCATCATCTAAGCTGTTTTAAAGCGACTTACATAAACGTTGGGGGAATAGTACAGCGTTGATCACTCTATCGATTTTTTTTATATTGCTTTCTTGGGTTTGATATTTTTGGTCAAACAAAATTAACTCTTGATTTCAACAAAAATTAATAAATGGCAACCACAAGAGGCAATTAAAAACTCTATATCAAAACTTGACAATTGTGAGGGATCTTTTGTGGGGGAAAGAAAAAAAAAACACACAAAAACGTACTAACATAAAAAAGAGGAGTGAAGTAAAAAATCTGATGGAAAAGTTTTACAAAAAAAATCAATAGCAATCCCTAAAACAGTATAAATACCACCTCTGAGCTAAAATTTGCGTTTAGTTGTCGATAATGAAATATTATGAGCAATTTTTAGAACATAATAACATTTTATATGTAATTTTGTGTTAGTCCACAAACCCACTAATACGGGAATTTCAAGCACAAAAATATTTGAAACAATTTATTTTGCAGTTTTCACTACAGTTTTCACTAGTGGTCATTAAAATTGACATTTATGGACAGATGTAAAATTTTGAAATAATCAAAATTACCAATTGGGCTGGTAGCTTCCATTGGGACCACAAAAATCAACGAATTTTTCCCATATATGAAGTGTGGATGTGTGGGTGTGTGCGCGTGCTTATAATTCAAATAAAATAAATAAATATCTAACAACAACCACAATTATGAAATTACCATATTTCCACATAGTGGATGTAATGCATGCATATGCGAAAATTAGCCAAAGCTAAAGTAGTCAAAAGACCTACTCGAGCACACACACAAACACACGGGCAAATACTTCCTCAAATTAAATGCAAAAACAACAACAACGGCAAACAACAAATGTAAATTGCAAAATGCAAATTCGCACATAGTTTGCTGCCGTTGCTGCTGCTGCATGAAATGAAATTAACAAACGCATAATTCAAAAGCATTAAAATGGCGGGTACGAGCCAAAAGCGTGTGAGAGAGAGAATGGGTGGAAAATAGGTGGCAATTCCATCTAACAAACAACATGGCATTTCTGTCATGAAAGTAGAAATTAAGCTTTGATATTTCATGTGAAAAGGTGCTTTCACATACTCGTAATCGTTTAGGCGAATATGTAAAGAAGGATTTGTGAGAAAAAAAAATAATAATAATAATAAATCGCCTTTAAAATTATATATGTTTCAGTGTACATAGTATAATATATGTAGAAGTATATGTACATACATAAAGGACCCTATATGGCGAGCAACATGCATAGGGAAAGAGGGCAAGAGTCATTGTAATATGAAGAAAAGAAGAAAAATAGAAATCCAATGAAGAAATGTATAATAAAAATAATTATAAAATGAATGAGCTAAACTCTGTGAGCATGTACATATGTTTTTTTTTTTTAAATATATTATTATGCAGCTTATGCTATTAAAAGAAAGTGAAACCTCAATAAATTTAAAGAATTCTATATGATAAATATTTTCCTATAAGTGGATATTGTAATGGATAACGAAAATTTTGACAAATCATTTTTTTTTTCAGAAAAATGGTTTGGCATATTTCTTTGGTTTTTTTCCCAAATCAAATGAAGCAGATGACAAACCCTTAAAAATCAGTATTTGCATTTAAAAGCTTTCAAATTGCATATACATAACATTTTGTAATTAAATGTCTTATAAAGGGCTTTGGATTCAGAGCTCCAATAATTTCGTTTCAATAAAATTTTGTTGTTAAACGTGTAATAGAAGGATAGAGATTTAAAAGGATTCTTTACTATCTCGCCTCATATCTTAGAAATTGCAGAAAATTTCACGTTACTTTCTTCAGATAATATGTAGCCTAGAGTATGCCAAGAAAGTCATCTGAAGATTATAATAGTGAAAATCTACTCCTTCATTAATTTCATGGGCAGCCGGGCTCCAAAATAATATCTCCTTTAAGACCGACTTGGATTTCGCTGTCAATTACACTTCGCGATATGAGAAATTCTACAATAACAACAACAATAAACATATATTTTGACATAAACATGAATGGATATAATATACAAAATTATAAAGGGTTATCCATTTCGCGGTTTCAAAAGTATAGGGCTAGAATGCGACATCTGTCAAACTGAGTTGTTAAAACAATTTCTTTCTTTTTCAGTTCAAAGTCTGACATTTGCGAAAATGGATCGCTTAACTATCGCACAACGCATTAAAATTGTAAAAACCTACTACAAAAATGGTGATTCTGCCACAGCCACATATCGTGCTTTAAGAGGAGATTATGGTTTACATAATCGTCCAACTACGCAAGCAATTGGCAAAATTGTGAAGAAATATGAAGAGACTGAATCGGTTACAGATATTGTAAGGCCTGTGCATCATCGTTTCGCTCGTACCACCGAAATTATCGCTGCTGTAAGTGAAAGTGTTGCCGAAGACCCGAATGTGTCGATTCCTCGTCGTTCTCAGGAATTAGGACTGTCTACGGCACATTATGGCGTATTTTGCATTTGGATCTACACCTACATCCATATAAAATCCAGCTCACACAACAACTGAAACCAGCTGACCATTCACAACGTCGTAGATACGTCGAATGGGTGCTTGAACAACAGGCGGTGGACGGTGATTTTTCGAACAAAATTTTCTTCAGCGACGAAGCACATTTCTCACTCGGTGGGTATGTTAACAAACAAAATTGTCGTATTTGGGGTTCTGAGAATCCTCAAGTAATTGAAGAAAGGCCACTACATCCACAAAAAGTCACTGCTTGGTGCGCTCTTTGGTCCGGAGGTGTGATTGGACCTTACTTCTTCGAAAACGACGATGGAACGACTGTCACCGTCAATTCGGAGCGTTATGGTCATATGATAACCGACTTTTTTTTGCCTGCTATTGAAGAATACGACTTAGAGAATATGTGGTTTCAACAAGACGGTGCCACATGCCACACAACTCGAGCGAATATGGCTTTATTGCAAGAGAAATTTTCTGGCCGCGTAATTGCTCGTCGTGGCGATATCAAGTGGCCACCAAGATCATGCGATTTGACAACGCTTGACTTTTTTTTGTGCGGCTTCGCATGGTAAAGCCAGAGAACAGGCCCGTTTCTAAATGTAATCTTGTCACTGAGCACTTCCTTCAATAAATCGATAGATCCGCTGGTAGTATGGCATATGACATCATCCAGTTTCATTAGCTTTTGGAAATGAAAAATAGTTAAGAATTTCTCTATTTCACAAAGCCACTGAGCTAGAAGTGGTTCTTACAATTTTACTGGGAAACATTGGCATTGGCACGGTGTTAGAATTAATTCTGACATTTTGAGAAACTCACCGAAATAATCAGAATTGTAGCGTTCCAACTTCAGTAGCGCTTCAGAAAGTATATACTATATTTATAAATATATATTTATTAAAATGCGGAGGATCGAAATGAGTTGGTTCGGCAAATATACTTGGAATCATGGGTAGTTTTTTAATTCGATATATGAATTGATGGCAAAAAATTGTATGTACCCTAATGAGCACTGTCATTTTATAAAATCACTAACTCACCGTTGCAGAAAAAATCAATTTTGGGTATAAACGAACAATTTATGGGACAAACGGCATTTAAAGTTTTCCATTTTGTACAACAAATTTCTCTCCTGAACATTGGACAAAATGGATTTAAGCCATTTTTCATGTGTGCTTTTATGTGCCTTCACTGTACTCGTATTTATATGGTGGCCCATAAAATAAAGCATATGCCTAATATGTACATACATATATATGTAATATTATGTGTAACAATGTCTGTGTATAAGTACCAAGGTATTGTAATCTCAATTGCTGCATACGTAAATGTCATATATGGTACGCAAGTAGGCATAACATTAAAGAGGCTAGCCCGTCAAATCATCATGTTCATCATGTGACGGAACCACCATTCGTCTAAATAACGCCATGTTATTTTATCGCATTTATCAAAAATGTCACAAATAGTTAAAGGAAAAATGTCCCCCATATGCGAATACATGTGTGTTTGTTCATTGTTGTGCTGTGTAGTGGTTGCTAATTTGTAAATGTTTCCGTAAAATTGTTGTTAATGTTAACATTTTTTAGTAGGAATTTTTATTATTGTTTTTCAACCTTATCTTCAACACCACCTATACTTACTCTAATTGTTTTTGTAATTACCTAGTTTTATTCTAATCGTTATGGTAATGTTGTTGTTATTGTTGTTATTATTATTATTATTCATAATAATTTATAATAATTAGATTATTCAAACGACCATTCATGCATCGTACATGATTAAAATTAATGCAAGCACCTATTTGTCTATCCCAAAACCCTCAGGGCGTTTGGGGTTTCAAATTAAAACTATGGTATGGTGAAAAATAATATTGAAGTGAACATCCCTAGTATTCGTCTTGAAGAGTAGAAAAGTATTTCAAGGCAATATAGTGAAATTGAAAACGATATCGGCAATCGAAGGTCCAAGATTTTTTTTTTGTCTCAGCAGATCATCGATATTGCGTGAACGCACACTTTCTAGCCGTAATAAATCTTTTTGTGAAGTGTTGATATATGTAAAAGTCAAATACTGCGACCTAAATGATCTTTTGTGCAACAAGTAACTAGAACTTTCTAGAAATAAACGAAATAATTTAAAAATCACTCGCTGCACTGCAAGGGTACTCCAATTTTCATTGTGAGCCCAAAACAATACATTTCACCGCTCTAAGACCAAGTCTTTGGCATTTTTGAACATGCTTTCAAAGTCATTTTGTAGGAAAACAATTTTGAGTAATAAAAATTTAAGGGGTTTCGTCCATTACTTTTACACTTCTAGGGGAAGTCCACAATCTCGGCAATTTTGTATTATAGACCCTCTTAGGAGTGAAGCTAACAGTAAGTATGATCAGAGAAAATATTGAGGAGAAAAATTAATATGGGTCGGTAATACATTCTATATCATCAGGGTGAATTTCTGGCAATGTTTTTGGATATTTGTTGATTAGTTAATTTTGTAAAGATCACATTATTGGTGAAGAGAATGGGTAAGTATAATCAGAAAAACTGTTGAGTATTAAAACACTAATTGGCGTCATTCATATATTTCACCATTTTAGTGGCACTCCGGAACAGTCAGAACAAAATTTATGAACGTTAATTTTGTAAGGGAACCCCTCAAGGGCTAGAGGGGTTAAACAACAGGGCCGGTAATATATTTGAATGAATTTCAGCAATTCTTGGGATTATTTGTCTATATTCAGGTGCTCTTAAGTTCATTTTGTAGGGAAGACTTTATAAAAAATAAAGAATATGAATGTTCAAAAAAATATTTTAAAGCAAAAATTGTTTGCGCTTGATCATATGTTTTACGGCACTAGCAGCACTCTGAGAGCGGTCAGAGCATATTGTTTAAAAGCATTAATTTTCTAAGGGAGTTCCTCCAAGGGCCAGAGGTAGGGAGTAAGTATGTTTGGTAAAAATATTGAGGTTCGGAAATGAGGTAATACATTTGACCGATTTTCGGACGTTTTTGGGTTATTTGTCCTTTTTCAGGATACTTTAATCCCGGTTTATAGAGAAGCCCTCATAAGGGTTGGAAATGTAGGGTATAAAAAAATTAATATGTGGCACTTAAAGCCCGGAAGGGTTCTTTGGCCGAGCTTCTCTTCCATTATTATTGTGCGTGTTAAATTTTGGACAGTATTATTTGGGTGCCGTAGCTCAGTGGTTAGTGTATTGGCCTTCTGATCTGTAGGTCGTGGTTCAATCCCCGGCTGATGCGTAACAAATTTAATATCGAAAAGATTTTTCTTTCGAACGGTACCCACCTGTCGGCAAGCAATTGGCAATTCTTCCGACAGTAACAACTTGCCATGAAAAAGCTTCTTAAAGAACTCTGTGACAAAGCTCAGAAAAAGTGATGTCACAAGTGTTCTGCCGTTCGGAACCGGTTAAAATAAGTAGGTCCCTTCTAATACTGTCCAAATTTAAGACGCACAACAGTAATGGAAGAGAAGCTCGGCCAATGAGCCCTTTGGGGCTTTAAGTGCCACATATTTATTTTTTTTTTAATGAAACTCATGGTGAAAAAATCTACTCATTTTTTAAGATATCCAAGATTCTAACAATTTTTTGGTATCTCTACACTAATAAAAGTGCTGCCATATGTCTAGTGGTGGTCTCTAGTGAATAAGGAAGAGGTGAGAGGACTTTGAAACACATGAGCGAGAGTTGTTAGTTTACGATATAACTTGAGTGCATTTCTCTTAGTATTATTAGCGTAAATTCAGTCGATAGTCGACAGTCAATATTCAACATTTCTGATGTGATTTCGTAGACTTTAATCGTTTGAGGGTTTCCAACTATCAATTTTATGGAATGACGTATTACCGTCATTTTTCGTTCAATGTGCAGCTTCAATGTATCAAGTGAAGTCGAAATATGTTGTTTTCAATTCGACGGTCAATCGTGATTCTGGTCACTTCTGGTCACCCTCAATTTTTCTCATAGTGCTATTTTTACCAACACTTTGAAATTGTTTATCCTCTTCAAAGTCTGGTGGTCATCCCTATAAAATAGAAATGGAACTATGAAAACATTGTTGTAAAAATCTACTCGATCATCATTAAGCCAAATCAGACACATTATCTATTTATCATTTAATGCTCCATGCGGCGTAGTCAATGTTTATCCCACTGCAGAAGCTACTATTACGAGTACATACATATAATATCATTGTTAAAATGAAATCATTTTTCAAACAAACTAAAAATAATAAAACAAACAAAAACTGCTTCTTTGAAGGAAGATACTCTTATATAATATTTATGTAATTTATGGTATATGTATACAATGTAAGTAGCCAATCAAAGGACACTATAAGTCTGAAAAATAATAATATTTGGTCATACAAAACATTTACTTTGGCCATCATATACGTAACTATAATTGGAGCCAAAAATGTGAATACTGTGATTATCCTTTCGAGAAAAAGCTTTTATTGTGGGAAAATTATATTTACCTATAGATGTACATATATATATATATATATATATATATATATATATATATATATATATATATATATATATATATATATATATATATATATATATATATATGTATATGTATGAGTATATTGACTCACTCATATTTGGTACAAGCATGTTTGGCACATAATACGCTCTGTCACACATGGATTACGCTCAAGAGTAACTTGTACCCGTATGGCAACATCAATATAGGTAGCAACATACATATACCAGTACATATGAAGTATGTATGTATATGAATGTGTACTGATTCCATATTTCCTTTACTTGAGAATAAGCATCTTTCAGTCATGTAGAAAATATTGTAAATGGAAGATGGAAGTAAAATGAAAGAAGCATTAGTGCGAGTATCAATAGCCATGGTAGTACTAGGTAGTTCCTACGTTTACATAGAAATACTGGAGGAAGTACTCTAATACGTTTGCATTTTATGGTACAGCATGTTCATCGGTAATAATACCCATAAATATACATAGCTGTAGCTATGGCAGCTACTAGCTATCTACTATATATGTAGGTAGTTAGCAGTAATATGCATGTACGTAGTGTTGAAATGTGCAACGTTGCAATACTGTTGATGCAATATAAAGTATAATCCTTCCATTCACACATACGGTGTATTCATGTAGAGAAGTGAACATGAGCTGTATGCGTAAGCAGTGATATGGATTGCATGTAATTGTTGCTGAAAACTTATAGTATGATGAATTCTAAAAGTAAATGGCACAGTGTGTTTTAAAATTATGACAACGTGCGTGATTAGAGGAAAAATTAATAATAGGAATACACATGATACCACAAGTAAGAATTTTTATGATTCAAAATACTATGTGTATCTACCCATCCGGTCTCTACACTAATAAAAGTGGAGGAGGAGGAGGTGTGGTTTGTTCATATATTGATGGCAGAATATTGTGGTAGAATCATTCCGCTCACTCAGAATGATAGTAAAAACTCCAAATCATTTTCTGCATTCTCATGACAAAGTATTCTTTGCCATAATAAATTTGCATTTTTTTGCCAGAGTGTTTTTAGAATAAGTCGAAAAAAGGGTTAAAATTCACAACGGAGCGAAATATACTGTTTGGGTACATATAGTAAAATTGTATGGCGAATAATTTTGTAAAACATTTTAACCAATTAGCTCTGTCACAAAATGGTCACTTTGTTCCCTTTTTTGGAGAGTCTGAATAAAATGGCATTTAGGAGGTCGTTAACGGGTTAAGATGTTCCAGAAAATTATTCGCTGGAAAATTTCACTAGGGATATTCTCAGACAAAATTTTTATACAAAGAACTTAAAAGTTCTTGAATGCCCTTGAAATGTGGAACTCTTTTATGCATTCCATTGGTCGTTCAAAAAAGTTCGGTTACAAATTTGACCAAAAATTAAACACTTTTTTCGTATATTGGAAACAAGCTTTATTAAATAAAATATGTACTGTTTTGATCGATAACATTTTGCCATTTTTGGGGTATGGCCATTCTTACATCTGTGTAGAACTTCTGAGTTTTCTGAGCGAAAAACTGACCTAAGTGCGCTTTGCAGGCCTCTACGGAATTTAAATTTACACCATTAATAGAGTTCTGTGGAGATCGAAGCATATGATAATCTGAAGGTACAAGGTCCGGGCTATATAGTGGATGAAACAAAACTTCCCAGCCAAGCTTTCTCAGTTTGTTCATATATATATATAGCGAGTGCTCTTTTCGAGGGTGATACTCCGGCGCTTGGGACATCAGTATCGCAGTCATTGTTATCATCAGAATCTGACTCATACATAATGTCCACACGTGACGGCAATACTGGCCCCCCCAATATACCTCAGTTGCAGGATTTTTACTGAAAATAATAAATTAAAAGCATTTTTTAAATCATTACCTTTATAGCCTCTAAATCAGATACTCAAAACAGGCTGAATGAAAAACTGCCAAATAATGTTTTAGAAAAATGTTCCTTGGGAAAAAATTGTGTGAGTCCATGAACAACAAAACTACCCTAAGCCTCCTGTTTTCGTTATAAACAACTCCAAATCCCCCTCTTTCAACAAAAAGACCTGACCTATAGTAGCAAAACGGCAAAATAGGCAAGCTGATCAGAATAAAAAATGCTTGCCTCACAGTGTAATATCTAATAATATAATACCTTATATTTGATGTATAATAATTTGTATCTTATATTTAATATCAAATATTTTAAATCTGATAATTGATATCTGATTTCCGATAACTGATATCTAATATTCGATATTTTATCATTAATTGATATTTTGTCGCATCAAGAAAACCAAAGACTCAAATGAACCAACCGATCAATATACGAATTACACATTGTACATTACTCAGTGGGCCAGAAGATATAAGATCATTGCACCAATTTGTCACAATTTAGTGGTTTTATCAACCACATTTTCAGTATAGAAAAGCACTAAATAGATCTAAACCCTAGACCTAAACCATTCTATCACCCAAGGATCAAAAAGAAAAAAAAAAACTAATCAAATAAAATTAATAGCGTTATTATGTCATTTATTTTTGAATGACACTGTAGTAGATGTATTATCCTTTTGTTACATTTTCTAAGCTTTTCTTCTTTAATAAAAATGTCAACTGCAACTGAAGTGTTGTAAAATGAAAAAAATAAAACGAACAGAAAATGAAAAAGTTCTACGCAAAGAAATGATAAAGTATGAAAAAATTATATCAAAAGTGGCATATAATATAAATCAATGTGCTCGTATGTTTGTTTGCGTGTACTGGATGTACTATATATACTATATATACTCGTATGCGCTATACAACGTCTTCTTTATTTTTTCATCAAACGCCAAAGGTATGAATATGTCATGCAAACATTTTTATTTGATATTACAAGTATACATATCATTAAGGTATATATTAAATTTAATATGATATCTGTGACACTTAAAAATAAATAAATTTGTGATTGATATATTCAATTTGAAATATGTACATATAAGTAAATATTTACTTTAGCTTTACACAATAAGAAATATAAAAGCAGTCAATATTTTATGATTTAAATATTAAAATTTTATAATGTTTCCACGCAATAACAAAGCCAATTTGTGTTGAAGGTAGTGAAACTGTTGATATAATTCTCACTTAGTTCATGATGCGGTACATACTTATGATGGATGATGTGTACTTTGAATATTTATGTAATTATTAAATTACAATTGTACTGAATAGCTGACCATATGTCGTTGCTCTCATTCAATACAATATATTGTATAACATAACAAATTTTGGTTCAAGTTTGTGCTTCCATTGATATAATTCTCGTTTAGTTCTTGATCATACATATTAACATATACTGTATGATGTGTAGTGTCCCTGATTAATCAAAAGATTACCTTTCCTACCGAATAATTACTACAGAATATATAATTCACCCATTCAAAAATACCTCAATGCATCTAATAGAATACATGGAAAACTTTCCATATATTTTATAGTTTTAATATAGATTAATATGGAGATTCCTGCTCACAAGACACAAATTCCTAGAGAATTAAAAAGATTTCATGAAATCAAAAGTTTGATTTTTCCATATGGAAATAAATCGTCAAAAAAATTTAATTTTTGATTGGAGCGTTCAATTTAATACTGAAAAACATTTAATGTTAGAAATTTAGGCAGAAATGGATAGGTCGTAGAACACTATTGAAAGAAATTTCTCCTAAAATTTAAGCAATGATATTGATTGTATAATACCAGAAACCTGATGCAACAGATTCGGATGAGGAGAAGGAAAGCCAGAATTAGGAAATAAAGAGAAAGAGAGGATGATAAAGCCAGTTGATGCTTAGAGACCACCGAAAGTTGTTTTTGTGAATGATCCCAAAACCAAAGGGTAAGGCATTTGTAGAACGTGAATTTACGAAGATCGTCTGTTAAAAATCTCTTGAGCATTGTGGGGAATTTATTTTGATATGTTTCATTATTTGTTATTCCGTGATTTTAAACTGATCCAAAGCATACCCAAAAGAGTCACTGTCCGAGTTGGGAAAGTTGAAGAAGATGGCGCTGTTAATTTCTAATGATATCATCGAGAAAGTCGCATATAATAATTTATCGCAAATTAGCACAAGGTGTAGGAGAAATCTTATAGTTTTACTTTCCGGGCCAATACTGAGACTGCGAAGAACCCGTAGTTGAATGTCAGCTATAAAAATGGTTTATTTTAGACAGAGATGGCTATGGATAAGCTGTCAGTAACATCCATTTAAGAGATTTTTGTCATATGGACCGATATAAATATTAACTTCTAGTTAATGGTTATCAGAAAGACTTTATGGAAACACATATAATGACAAAAATTACCTGGTTTTTGTATGTCAACAAAACTCTGGCTTTACTTCTTAAAACAACCTCGTTAATGATTCAGAGTTTCTATGGAGGCTCATATTGAAATGGCGATAGTGAGATCTGATTGTTATGTCAACAGTCTATCATTCAGAGAGACTGAGAGACTGACTTTATAGAGGCTCAAATTGAGTCTGGACTTTGTCTGCTAACAGTAACTCGCAGAGCGTTCAAAGAGCCCCTAATTATACTAAAATAATTACATCTCTGACTCTACATCTCAAAATAGCCTCGATAAGAGTTAGCACAGAGGCTTTATGGCAACTCATATGAAGGTTTTGATAATCTGAAGTTGTTCATATTTCGTTTTAATATGAATATTCTAACTTGACGACATTAATTAATGTGAATTGTATAAAAAATAAACCTGAATCTACCTCTCAATTCAGTAAGGGTTAGCATAGAGTCTTTATGCAGACTCTTATGAAGGTTGTAATGATCTAAAATTGTTCATATTTGGTTTTAATATGAATATTTTTTTTGACGAAATTAATTAATATGTATAAAAATTTCACCTGAATTTACACCTCTTAAAACAGCCTTAGTAAGCGTTAACATAAATACTTTATGGAGCCTCATATCGAAACTATGATAATGTGACCTAGTTTTAGTATATAATAATTAATAATATTTAATATATTATTAATTAATAACCGCTGATTCTGTCTCTCAAAACAACCTCGCTAAGGGCTATCAGAGAGAATCTATGGAAACTCATATTAAAAAAGTGATGGTGCGAAATTGTTCACATTTGGTTTTAATAGTAAAACTTGATGAAATTAATCAAAATGTATTAAAATAACACCTGAGCTTATTTTTCATAATTTTTCGCATATACCTAAAGTACAATACAGCCACTACAATGACTATTACCATTGCGGCTTTATTGAATCTCTTTATCGTCGGACATCCAAAAAATTTTTATTGCCATATTATGCACATATATAAGATTAAATTTGAAAATCAGCTCAGTTTTATGTACATATAACTAATTTGTACGTACATATGAGTTTTCTAAACTGCAACTTTCACTTGCAATGTCAATTACAACTTTGTGCTGTTGTTTTAAACAAACTACCAATAAATACGAGTATGTAGCTGTAAAACTTTTATTTGATCATGCTTCTGATAAAAGAAAATTTCGAATTTTTTGTAAAAACAATGACAACGAAAGGAATGCTATTTACTTGGAGATGGGGTGTGTGTGCATATTCTTGGAAAAGTGTAAACTTTATTTTTTCTTATTTATTTCATTTTTTTTTTTTTTGCTTTTGGTCAAAACTTTTAATGAAGAACATTTCTACAGTGTCATTCATTTACGACTAACAACAATGACAATGACAAATTTTTTTAACTAATGCAATTTAATGAAAGCGTTAGAGTGTCGGAAATTGTAAAGAAAGAGATAGCTGGATATATTTGTGTATGTAAACAAAATTGCGATAAATCAATGTAACTAGTTTTCACTTTTCTCAATTTCATTTTATATGATTATTTATTAGTTTTATTTCAATATTGAGTTCATCTATAGTAGTTACAGCTATGGACAACTACCTTTAACCACAATATCATTATCATTATTATTGCTCTCATAATCATCATCATCATCATCATCATCACAATCATCACCACCACTTTTTGCAATTGACCTATATTATTGTCAATAAGCTGGATAGATTTCCAGTTTGTCAATATTTGCAACACTTACAATGCGCTTAATGCGTCGATATTAAACGTTATTTAATAAAAACCTACATATTAGTTCAATATCAGTGTAATAGAGGCGATGTGGACAATACCCCTCACCTCCCATCATGTATACCTACGAGTATTGTGCTACCAATGATATGCTGCGGTTATTTCTGGTGCTATTATTGTCAGATTAGAATTGTACCATGGATTAGTAGCAAGTCAAGCATACAATCAGCCAGTCAGTCAATGATTCAATGAGTCAGTGCTATTAATGTGTGCATTATTGATTATTCTGCTATTACTCCTACACTTTCATTTGCATGCTTAGTCACATAATTCTCGTTTTCAATTGTACTTTCTAGCATACTTTTAGGTATAATAAATATACAAGTATGGTATCGCAGAGTGAATGAAATACGGAAAAATAAACACAATACAAACAGTTGATTAAGCATGTGATTGCTTATAAGTATAGTTTATATAGCAGAAACTCATATTGTTGAAAATCTATTGCATTGCAATCATACTCATAAATGGAGTAGAGAAACTGATATATAAAAATAAAGAATTTAATAAAAATAAAAAAAACCTACGTAAAAACTCAATAAGATAATACTTAATTCAATATCATCATAATTGTCATCATCATTTCCATCATCATCATCATCGTATGGCATATTAAAGTATCTTTCAAGTTGCAATTGATAATCATTTATTCACTCATGAGAATGAGAATGCATGAGTGCACTGAGTGGATGCAAGTCACCGCAAAGAAGTGACGCTTTATATACAGAGAATTTTCATTTGCAACAAATGAAATCCAAATCAATAAGATATACCTCCGGTAATAGTGAAATGTATGGGAGGTAAGGGTGGTTTTCAACAAATAATATCCATTTTGGAATTCATCTATTTATTAGTAAAAATAATTTGTATATACCAAGTTTTATATTTGTAGCTTTAGAATTACGCGCGCAAAGTCTGAAATCACACTTTCGAAGATATATTTTTATATGAGAGGCAGGCTTCATTTTCCTAATTCGTGCCTTTCAGCACGGCAACTGTAGTATATATCAATGGACGCTCTTTTGGAGCAGCCCTGTCCCGTCCATCGTATTTCCTGGAGAGCGGTGATGTCAGCTCTGTGTTTTTCGAGGACATCAACCAGCTGGATAGATGCACCCTCCCTATCCAGGTGCATATCCGTACATAGTGGTCCTTTTTTCGTTTGCGGGGTCAACCACAAAAGCGTTAGTCCTTATCCGAGGCATTGATGTTTTCTTCACTGGGGGGATTTTTTATGTGGCGGGTCCCAAACCCAAAGCACAACCTCTAACCTAGGAGATTTTCGCCACTCACTTCAGTCGCCTCCCAGCGGGTGCCAGGAGGACGTTGCTCGGTGGAGGGCCCCCATCAATAATAATGAAGGCGCCATCTCATAGTAAACAGAGCAAGCCACATGACTACCGCTCATTAACAACTAAAGGTATCATCATATAGCGCTCAGATCAAACTACATGACAGCAGTAATGACGTCAGCTTGGAAATCATGCGTAGGATAACTCCTGCTAGCAGGTGTTACTTTGGGCTGAGTAAGCAATTGAGAAGTCGAGCCCTCTCTCGAAGAACGAAAACTACACACTCTACAAGTCTCTCATCATGCCTGTCCTAACATATGGCGCTGAAGCCTGGACAATTTCCACCTCGAATAAGCGAATGCTTGGAGTTTTCGAGAGAAAAGTCCTACGCAAGATTTTTGGACCTATTTGCGTTGTTGGCGAGTACCGAATAAGGTACAACCATGAGCTGTACGAGTTGTATGCCGATATTGACATAGTAAAGCACCTCAAAATCTAGCGGTTGCGTTGGCTAGGTCATGTCGAGCGAATTGAAGAACACGCTCCAGCTAAGAAGGTGTTATATTCGGAACCCGCTAGAGGACGACGCAGAAGAGGAAGACCCAACCTCCGGTGGACCAAGTACTAGAGAACCTGACGGCGCTTGGAATTTCTAACTGGCGGCAGCTAGCGAAGAGCAGAGATGGCTGGCGAAGCATATTATATTCGGCCTAAATCGATATTCTCTTGTTATGGCTAAAAGTATTCCTTTATGACGATTTTCAGCTCTATAACTCTATATTTTAGGGCAAAAATATAGAGTTAATAATATAATAATATATAATTCGAAAATATCATTTTACATAAATTTTCAAGTTTAGCCATTCATTGGTAACAATATTATTATATATTGAATCTTAGCTTGATTGATTTATATGCTCTGAAGTCTGAAATTACATGTTCGAAATAGCTATTATACAATATATAGAAAGTAGATTTAATTTTTATCCAATTACACTAATTCACAATGTTGTTAGTTTTTTCTATTAAAAAATATTCTTTTGCACCTAGTTTCAGCTCGATTATATAGTTATATAGTATATAGTTATAGGTGGTCTGGTGGTGTTTTCGCAAGGTAACGTGTCTAACTGCCTCAACCGGGTGGGGCTAGCGCAATCCTTGTTGAACTCATCGCAAGTCAACTCACTGGCTGTCATGTAGTTTGATCTGAGCGCTATGTGATGATACCTTTATTTGTTAATGAGGGGTAGTCATATAGCTTGCTCTGCTTACACTGTGATGGCGCTTTCATTATTATTAATGGGGGCCCTCCGTGTGGCGACCTCCGTGCAATGTCTTCCTGGCACGCGCTGGGATGCGGCTGAAGTGAGTGGCGAAAATCTCCTCGGTTAGAGGTTGTGCGTTGGGTTTGGGACCCGCCACATAAAAAAACCCCCCCAATGAAAAAAACAAATATGCCTCGGATAAGGACTACCGCTTTTGTTGATGACTCCCGCAAACGAAAAAAGGACAACGATTTATGGATATGCACCTGGAATGTCCGGTCCCTTTATAGGGAGGGTGCCTCTATCCAGCTGGTTGATGTCCTCGAAAAATACAGAGCTGACATCACCGCTCTCCAGGAAATGCGATGGACAGGACAGGGCTGCTCCAAAAGAGCGTCCTGTGACATCTACTACAATTGCCATGCTGAAAGGCACGAATTAGGATGTGGATTTTTGGTCAGCAAGAGACTACGACATCTTGTCTCACAGTTCACGCCTGTGAACGAACGGCTGGCCACAATCCGCATCAAGGCAAAATTTTTCAACATCAGCCTTATATGTGCCCACGCTCCGACGGATGAGAAGGACAATGTGACCAAGGAGAGCTTCTTTCAGCGCCTCGAAGAAGCTTATGACCGCTGCCCCCGCCACGATATCAAAATCGTGCTTGGCGACTTTAATGCCAGGGTGGGCAAGGAAGGTACCTTTGGTCCAACTGTCGGAAAATTCAGCCTCCACCAGAACACCTCCGATAACGGAATGAGGCTGATCGACTTCGCCGCAGCGCGAAACATGGTAATTGGCGGTACCAGATTCCAGCATCTCGACATCCACAAAGCGACATGGCTGTCTCCAGATCAACGTACAAGAAACCAAATTGATCATGTGGTGATTGACGGAAGGCATGCTTCCAGTGTAATGGACGTGAAATCGATCAGTGGTGTCAACATCGACTCGGATCACTACCTTGTTGCAGCTAAGGTTCGCACACGCCTATGTGTCACAAATAACAAGAAAAGTCCCACACAGAGAAAGCTCGACGTCAGTAAGCTGCGATCACCAGAGACAGCAGATGCATTTTCCACTCGACTATCGGATCTGCTTATGCAGAACACTCCCCCACTTGATGATACATGCGCACGGTGGACACATATATCCCACTCCATTACTACTGCTGCCGAGGAGGTAATCGGTTACTACCGGCCTCTGAGGAATGAGTGGTATGATCAAGAGTGTCGCGACGCTACCGCAGAGAAAGACGCCGCCTACAGAAAAACCCTGCGTGCAGGCGCAATGCGAGTTGTTAAGGAGCGGTAGAGAGAGAAAAGGAGTGCAGAGAGACGTCTTTTCAGGCGCAAGAAGAGGGAGTTGGAAAAACGCGAGTGTGAGGAGATAGAGATGTGTACCGACAAGAATGAGACTCGAAAATTCTTCGAAAAGATCAAGCGCCTGAGTGGAGGTTTAAATCCCGGAGCCTCTTCTTGTTGTGATGCAAATGGGAATCTGGTTACAGATGTCCAGAGTGTACTGAGCCTATGGAACGAACACTTCTCCACGTTACTAAATGGCGATGCTACGAACAATTCCGCCAGTGGAGGAGATTGCCCGATAACCCCAATTACAGATGATGGTGTTGATATTCCACCACCTGCCTATGACGAGGTTAAAACGGCCATTTTAAGGCTGAAGAATAGCAAAGCTGCAGGTGCTGATGGCCTGCCTGCCGAGTTGTTTAAGACCGGAGGCGATGAACTGCTCACCCACATGCACCAGATCCTAAGCAGAATATGGTCGAATGAAAGCATGCCTGATGATTGGAGGCTCAGTGTTCTCTGTCCTGTACATAAAAAAGGAGACCCCACAATTTGCGCCAACTACCGTGGAATAAGTCTCCTGAGCATCGCATACAAGGTTCTATCGAGCGTACTGTGTGAAAGGTTGAAGCCTATGCTCAGCAACCTGATTGGACCTTATCAGTGTGGCTTCAGACCTGGTAAATCCAACATTGACCAGATTTTCACACTGCGCCAAATCCTGGAGAAGACCCAAGAAAAACAGATCGACACACACCACCTATTTGTTGATTATAAAGCCGCTTTCGACAGTCCGGTAAGGGATTACCTCTACGCAACAATGTCTGAGTTCGGTATTCCTGCAAAGCTCATTCGACTTTGTAGAATGACACTGCATAACTCCCGTTGTGCAGTGAAAATTGGTAAGGACCTCTCCGCACCGTTTAATACCGAACGGAGTGTCAGACAAGCCGATTCGTTATTTTGCGACTTCTTCATTTTTATTATGGAGAAAATAATACGAGCTGCTGATCTACGACATAATGGCACTATCTTCAACAAAAGTGTCATGCTGTTAGCGTATGCCGACGATATTGACATAATCGGCATGAACACGCGAGCAGTCAGTGCAGCATTCACAGAGTTGGAAAGAGAGTCGCGTCGGATGGGTCTCACGGTGAACGAGGGCAAGACGAAGTATCTAGTGTCAACAAACAAAGAGTCCCGGTGTCTTGGACAGCACGTCACTGTTGACAACTACGCTTTTGAAGTAGTAAGGGACTTTGTCTATCTTGGAACAAGCATTAACAGCAGTAATGACGTCAGCTTGGAGATCATGCGTAGGATAACTCCTGCTAGCAGGTGTTACTTTGGGCTGAGTAAGCAATTGAGAAGTCGAGCCCTCTCTCGAAGAACGAAAACTACACACTCTACAAGTCTCTCATCATGCCTGTCCTAACATATGGCGCTGAAGCCTGGACAATTTCCACCTCGAATAAGCGAATGCTTGGAGTTTTCGAGAGAAAAGTCCTACGCAAGATCTTTGGACCTATTTGCGTTGTTGGCGAGTACCGAATAAGGTACAACCATGAGCTGTACGAGTTGTATGCCGATATTGACATAGTAAAGCGCCTCAAAATCTAGCGGTTGCGTTGGCTAGGTCATGTCGAGCGAATTGAAGAACACGCTCCAGCTAAGAAGGTGTTATATTCGGAACCCGCTGGAGGACGACGCAGAAGAGGAAGACCTAACCTCCGGTGGACCAAGTACTGGAGAACCTGACGGCGCTTGGAATTTCTAACTGGCGGCAGCTAGCGAAGAGCAGAGATGGCTGGCGAAGCATATTATATTCGGCCTAAATCGATATTCGGTTGTTATGGCCACATAAGTAAGTAAGTAAGTATATAGTTATATATTTTCATGCGAAAAGTCTAAAATTATATGTTCGAATATATATTGTATGTGAAGTATGTGAATTAGGTGAGGTTTTCATTGGAATATGCCCATTTTTGATTTATTGATTTTTGAATACAAATAATTGCATATGTCCAGTTTCAGAATTATATAATTATATTTTCATGCAAAAAATCAGAAAATTTTCTTTCGAAGACGTACTTTCGTACAGGAGTTGGGTATAACTTGATTGAATCCATTCTTAATTTGAAAATTTCATTGATCAAAGTAATCTTATGTACCAATTTTTAGCCCTGTAGTTTTACAGTTTCATGTAAAAGATCAGTAAATATACTTTCGAAGATGTACTTTTGTATAGGAGTTAGGTGTAATTTGCGTTTGCTTCAACTAATTTTAGAACTGGAAACTTCACTGATAAAAATAATATTATATGCTTTCATATTTATATCTTTATATTTTCACGCGAGAAGTCAGCAAGACGATGTTCGAAATCCTACTTTTGTATGGGAGATATGTGTGATTTTTATTCGATTCAACCTATTCTCAAACTGCGTAATTCTTTGATAAATATAATACTGTGTACCAAATTTCAGCTTTATAACTTTGTATTTTCATGTGATAATCTACGAAATATATGTTCGAAAACGTGCTTTTGTATGGGTGATAGATGCAATTTTTATCCAATTTCACCAATTCTCAAATCAGTTAAATCGTTGATAAAAGCAGTCTTACGTACGAAGTTTCAACTTTGTAACTTTATGTTTTCTTGCGAAAAATCAGAAAACATACTTTCGAAGATGTACTTTTGTATGGGATATAGGTGAGATTTTTATTCGATTCAATCCATTTTCAAACTGGTAAATTTATGGGTCAAACGAATATTATGTATCAGGTTTAAATTGTATAACATAATATTTTCATGTGAAAAGTCTGAAAATATTACCGATTCATGACCAAATTGACTCAGATGATAATAATAAATGAAACATGAAATCAGTTACTCATTTATATTGATTGACATCTCCTGTGTAGGGTATAATAATGTAAAATCAATAACACAGTCAAGGTTATGAAAATGGAAAGTGGAAAACGTAATAAAAGACCACTTGAAGTACCAGCTCAAACAAAAGGGTAGTTGCTAGAGTACAGTTTTATTTATAATTAAGAAATCTTTAATTCTGTTATCCTATTACTCAAGCGAATAATTTATTCTACCTTTCTCACTGATGCTTTGCTATAGCTCTTTATAAGTACGTATGTGCATCTGGTTTTTTTTTTTGCTTGAAGGTCATAAGCATTAAACGTATGAACGGAGAGTTAAATGTAATAAACTATGATTATATAAAAGCCATTAGTCCTCTGCTATTTACGTCTGTCTTTTATGTGTTGCACTCAAAAACTAGGTACTGAACAACCCTTGAAAACCGCACAAAAACTCAAGGGGGAGCAAACCAAAAAGTGAATAAAAAAACATCAAAAACGACATGTCAATGAGTTTTGGTCAAGTACATACTTGATTTGATTTTGTTGTTGTTGTTGTTGTTTATTTAAAAGTGCGCGAAATTTTATATGACAAATGGCATCTTTTTCGCAAAAAGGGCAAAGCAGCACTTTAAAATACAACGACAACCGAAATTTGTTTGAAGTGCAGCAGTACATTTTAACACTAAAATCAAATGACTTTATGTGACAATTTCGTCAAGGTTTTCCCATAAAAATGTACGAAATCTTCCTTATGATTTTGGCTTGCAAAAGTATTCATTTTTTTCCAAAACTTTAA
Organism: Megamerina dolium; assembly: GCA_963854835.1. NCBI lineage: Eukaryota > Metazoa > Arthropoda > Insecta > Diptera > Megamerinidae > Megamerina > Megamerina dolium. The sequence continues at coordinate 30,808,182 of OY978525.1, forward strand.
ATAGCCATCATAAAGTATTCTTTATCGGAGCTTCTGAGATCTCTGGCAAAAAAATGAGCTAAGCAACGTCTTAAAGCTGTTCATCAATTGAGATGATGCTGCAAAATCTAATGTAATTTATCTGTGAAGAGCTTTGATTGAATAAATGAAAGGCAGCGGCAGAGAAACGGATCGAATAAATGTTGGAGAATCTAGATCTCAAATTTAGACCTCAGTCTAAAAACCAATTTTCGCTTAATAGAATGGTTTGTAATATATTTCGCCGCTGGATACTGGCGCGGTGGAAGAAAGTACTTGGAAAGAAAATCCATGTAAATGTCACGGAAAAAGTACACCGAAACTGATTATAACCCCACGGTTATCACTAAATACGGTATTCAACCAAGCAGTAAAATCTGTATAGAGTCTGATGATGAGTCTGACTATATGATTTCACGGATAAGGGTTGATAAAAAGTGACAACAATCTATAAAAGAAGATAGCTATCCCAGAGGCTTAGACATGAGGCGCAACCCTTTAGATATCTTCACAGATGGCTTGAAAATGATAGAAGGTGTTGAAAATAGGATACATTGCTGCAAGTTACCACCAGCTCTGCACCAGCTTTGAAAATATTGCACAGTCTTCCAAAGAGAAGGCTTTACAGCTAGAATGACTAGCTCTGACTAGAACAGCTCTGATGGATCCAGCAAAAATATATCTTCGTATAGATAGTCAAGTGGCAATTAAAGCATTGGACTCGCACTATACTACATCTTAAAACTGATTGCCCTATTAGAAATCAATGAAATGATTATCCAAAGGCATCCATGCAAATGAGAGTGAAAATTGAACCACGAAAGGAGGCGTTCTTCTCCCTGATTCTCAGGCGCTTAAAACGCCGATGCCATTTTGAACTGCATCGAACATTCTAAACTCAAGAATGATGAGAAAATTGACAGGGTGGGTCATAAGTAAACCCCTGCGGAATCGCTAAAATCATCTTTCAATTACATAACGCCAATGACTCTAAACTGATTGTAGCTCTCTGAAGAACATAATGCAGTGCACAGGTGGACGCAATCAGGGGACACTGTACCCCTTTATCCTCAGAAAAGAGATCTTATTAATGACGATGGATGCAAGAGATGCAAGAGGCCAAGTGTAAGGGAAACTATGTAGCATCTATAACTATCCAGCATTCTACAAAACCTATGTAAAACAACTAGGAGTCCCTGAATCCAGCGATTTCAGAAAGAGATCACTACAGAAGTTTGCGACGAAAATCTAAATTTTCAAATATATATATGATTCTTAACTGTCATTCTAGTCATTCTGGTATCACTGGTATCACTTTTCGGGGTCAGCCAGTATAATCTATCCAAACATAGTAGTCCCGTCGTATTGAAAGGAGAACTTCTGGTGGTTACAGAGCTACCAGCTACAGTTTTAATGGTAGGCGTCAAGAGTCAACTGCTTAATTGAATACATAAGCCTCTTATTAACTCCATTACTTCTCGCACAAAATGGCTTTCGTCTGCACGACGATAGATATGGTAATCGTTATAAATTTATGAAGAGAAATGCTGTAGAAGTTGTGGAACTTTGGGTGACAAAAAATCATCATAACTATTCTTTGACGAAGACAAGAATGGAATATTATGCTCTCTACAATTTAGCAACTTCACAGCAGTCAACTCAAAGAATCTCTTCGTTCTAAAGAAGAATAAAACTTGTACGAATATTTGAAGAATTTTCCTGATTAATACAAAATCTCAGGTTCTGTCGTAGTCCTGTTTTAATTATAAATTATTAAAAAGAATAGTCGATACCAGTGTTATATATCAGGTGTAGTAAAAAGAAATCCATTATTTTTCCAATAGATGTTTTTAGTAATCTGTATCTTGCGTTGTATAAGTGCGATTGGGTTACGCTGGATGGCGTTAGAAATAGAGGATTCCGTACTAAATAAACTTTTCAGGCAGTTTTGTGATTGATTGACTCAGTATTGTTTGAACACGCGTCAAAGATGGACACCAGTAAAAAGAAAATACGCCATATTTTACAGTTTTTCTTCGATAAAGGCGAAAACGCAAGACAGACGGCTGAAAATGTGAATAGTGTTTATTCTTCTGATACTGTAACAACCAATCACGTGCAATTTTGGTTTCGTCGATTCCGTTCCGGTAATCAACATGTGAAAGATGTCAAAGATGGGAATCATCTACTATGAGCTGCTCCCCTACGGCCAAACTCTTAATTCGGACCTGTACTGTTAAAAATGAAGGAAGCAATCGCCTAGAAGCGGCCAGTTTTGGCCAATAGGAGAGGAATTGTGTTCCATCAGGACAACGCCAGTCCACACACATCGATAGTGACTCGCCAGAAGCTCCTGGAGCTTGATTGGGAGGTTCTTATGCATCCACCCTATAGTCTGGACCTGGCGCCAAGTGGTTACTACCTGTTCTGTCTATGGCGAATGATTTCGCTGGTAAAAATTCGCCTCAAGAGAAGCTTGTGAAAATCGACTGTCCCAGTTTTTTGCCACTAGGGACGAGGGTTTCTATGAGAGTGGCATTATGATATTACCTTCAAAAGGGCAACAAGTTATCGAACAAAACGGTGCATATTTGACCTAAATCAGCTCATTCTAACTATGCTAAATAAAACCTTCAATTTAATGCTAAAATAACTGATTTCTTTTTACTAGACCTTATATGTGAGTTCAAAGTGCAATCCTAAAAATCAACATGGAAAATTCAAATGCAAAGATCAATAGTAACTTCAAAGCCACTTGAAAAACCACATAATATTCAGAGTATTGACATGAGCAAGAATTATTTCTCTCACAGACACACACTTACATGGTATTTTAACTAACATACATACATAAGTACCAAATGTACACTGTGACGATGATATGTAGATGAATAAATATTTCATTTAACAAAGTATAAAGTCAAATTTTGGAAGTTTATGGGTATGCAACAAAACAAAAATCGACACGAAAGTCAAATGAAACCATAAAGATTTTAAACAAATACAAATTTGATTATAAGTTACATACACATACTTATGATTTCCATACATACGAGTACTACATGAACCACACTCTACTTCCTTGCTTTCATATTCACCTAGTTATTTCTTTATATTTTCCAAAACATCATTAATACAATATGACATTGTAATTGTGAGTGAGCATACTCACATATCTGCTTCTACCTAAAGCCACTTGAAAGGAGGTTAAAAAGTTGAAATCAAATAACTTCAGCATTCAATGATTCTTTTCATTGTGTGTGCATATGTGGTGTAAATCATTTTTAGCGATTCCAATGTTTCCTACCTACATGTGGATATTTGCATAATATAATGATGATAATGATAATGATGATGATGATGATGATAAGGAAAAATGAATAATATATAAAAACCACTAAAGTAGCATCAGTATAACCCCACACTCTATGTAATTCAATGCACTTAATCAACTACAATTCATATACTAACATGAAAGCTAGCCCTATTGGCTCAATAGAAATATGAATACAAATGTGTACAGTAAAACCAAGAATGTTTGTCTAATGAAACATCATGTAAGATTAATGATTTGTTTGCTCGTGATTAGAGAATTTACAGACATGTAGGCGAAGTAAATAGAGATATGTAGACATAGATGAGTTCTGCTTTCAAGAACTACTGGTTTCGATCAACCTACTACGACATCATTATACGAATACTACTATTTCATCCAAACATCCATCCATATTGGGCAGTAATAGTTCCGAAGAAGCATAATCGATCTTTGAAGCTCGTAAAAAATTCTTGTAAGATCAGTTTTTCTAACATGTTTAAAAAAATTTCCCCCGAAAAATTTATCTATGTAAATTTCATTAACCTAATAGCCTAGACAGACGGCAGCCTAATTTCGGATTACCAAGTTAATTCGAATTAACTCGGGCATTAACTGCAGCTCATCCACATTAACTCTATGAGTTAATTCTCAAAATAAAAGAGGATTAGGGCAATTTGCTATGGGAACACTGCTGAAAATTGTCTATTGTGAATTTTTCTTTCAACAATTGTTAACAGTTTTCAACATGAAAAGCGTTGGCGAACAAATAAATCTAGCTGTCAATTACGAACGGTGAATGTCAATTTACAAGTTTCTGATAGTTTCCAGTTCACGTACTTCTTGTAGATTTTCTCATATCGAGAGTGACAGATGACAGAAATTGATAGTGATAGTAATGTAAGTGAGCAGACCTAATAAAACAGCAATCAGCCGTTTAGTTTATCCGCAATACTTCCGTCTGTCAGGTTATTATTTTATTCGGATTAAGTGCGGCGGTAATCCGGAATTAGACTGCCGACTGTCTAGGCTATAAGACTTGCCGTTAGTTGAACTTCTATTTAAAAAGATATATTTTTCTGTTCCTGGAACAATTTCGATTGAGTTGATCGATCGAGATATGACATCGATTTTGTAAACTTTGTATATTAACTAGAAATTTGACCTCCTCAACTTTGTTTAAATTTTAGTTGGTTGGACCAGAACATTCGAGAACTATAGAAAATCTGCAACAAAGACAAATATCACATGCATTAAAAAAATATTTGGGGATGCAGCATTGAAATTCTGGGTCATTGGTCATTGGCCATTACCGCTCATAATATTCTAGGAAATATTTATATAAAGCATATATCTGTTAAAAACCTTCTAAGAATTTCTCCAAAAGCTTGATAAGAAAACTCGATGGGCAAAAATATTCTCCGAATGTACTTCTCGTCAAATGTGGGACAAGACTCATCATAAATGTAGATTCAACAAAACGCTATTACTATATCATATTTTGGGTCCAGTTTCAAATATCAGAACCTTGCTCTAGTATTTTTGGCGTACTGCTCTAGCACCTTGTTTGATCGAGACGAGACTAGAGGAGACTTAGTCGTATTAGTTGGAGTTAAGAATTGGTGTCAGAGAGTACGTATTAGAATCGACTAGCAGAGCACTCTGAATGTGGACATAATCAATATATCGGTTATAATGGCTAGATAAGAAATAAAAGAAGGGGAAAATTTGTATGGCATTGTTGTGGAGGAACTGGTACCAAAAAATGTATCTGTAACGTGATATACGGTTACGAGTTCTAGAAAAATTTATGTTCGTAATTTTGCTCTTTTATCTTTACTTTTACTTAGTGATTTCATTGAACTCTTCGAAATTCGGGACAGATATATTTATATATATATTTCGAGTATACGACATCAATATCATTCATGAAGAATTTGCAGTAGCTGCCGGAGAACAGTTGGTTCACTTGCAAAGACCTTATGACTATGCTCAGAAATGAGCTCAAATGAGTTTTGGAGTTCGGAACTGTTCCAAAATTTAACACACATAATAGTACCTGAAAAAAAGTCCTGCCAAAGAGTTCTTCGAAAGGTTTAAGTGCAAATATAATATTCTTAAGTTTTTCTTTTTTCTTATCAATATTTGACCATCACAACCAAAAATCGACAAATAAATAAATTTCGACATTTATTTTTGTTTTTGATTGGCTGGTCACACTTGGAAATTCAAAGCGCAATCAGGATTTCAAGTGCTTCGGGACAGGACTTAACTTCTTATTTGCTTACTTTATTCTTATTTCTTTCTGCTTACTTGATACATTTTGCGCTGTCTTTCACTAAAATCTTGAGATTGAGATTGAGTTTTCGCCACCAATTTAAGGATTTCGCATTCATGTAAACATCATTTTAAAATGAAATCATCTCCAAACTTTCAAAGACTTTACTGTACCATAAGTATCATTACATCAACAACAATAATCACTCAATTCAAAGGTATTACATTCTGTAAGAATACAAATTGTGTATACTCAACGAGTATCAAAAACCACAAAGAAGTGGTAAATTTAATAAAATGAGTTGTAAGTAATGAGTAAAGTAATTAATTGGTTGGTTAGTGTATAACTATATTGAAATTATGCTCATTTTATAGAGAAGGAGGACAGAGCTTGTCTCTCACTTTGAATTCATATTTAATTCATTTATCATGTTGGTGACCAATTCTAAAAAGGTTTTATATACGAGTATGAGTATAACTTTTTAATTAGAAATTTATTTTCTTTTTTGCATTATTCCATTTGATTTTTTAAATTTTAATATGTTTTTTCTGTTTCTTCTTTTGTTTTGTAAAATGTAGACAGCTGGATATTAAGAAAGTAAAGAAAAAAACAAAGACATAAAAAAATTGTTGTCTGCGACATCAATTTTTCGCTCGAATAATATTCAAAAGTTGTGAAATTTTTTTTCTCCAAAAGACAAAAGCGAAAAAACGAAATAAGCTCTTCTGCACTATGCTATTACACTTGCATAGATGGACAACCATCGTGGCAGTCAGGCAACCACCCAGCTAGACAAATAGTCATTGGCAAAATGCAAATTGGTTGAAGGTTAAGGTTGTAAGCTTAGCGCAGTCAGTTGTCGTTGTCATCGCCATAGACGATCGCTGTCGTTCAAGTTGAAGGTTAAACAAGATTTTTAAATTAAAACAAAAATAAAACAAGAAACAAAATTTTTTTAAATAAAAGCCAATAATAGAAAAATGTTCGAATTTTTCATGTACGTAGACTGAAAGAAAAAAAAAATTTGAATTCAATATAAGCTTTTGCTTAAATCGCTATTTCATTTTAATTCAATCTGTTACGGCCTCTAGTGGTTTTAAATACTTCGCACTAGAGGCTCAGAAAACCTATGAACGAGTTTCTACCATAATTTTCCATGTAAAATTTTTATCATTTTATTTGAGTGCTACTTTCAATATTGTTCTCTTGAAATTTGGACAGTTTTAGTTGAGTTTCTCTTTCAGTATTGCTTTCTTTCCGTATTTGAATAGAATTGGAAGAAAACAACTTTCATGGGACCATTTCGAAGGAAACAACTCAAGTTCACACCCATCCTCGCTACGGTCAATTTGTATTGTCGGTATAATAGTAAATTGCTTGACAACAAATGGGTAGCATTTGAAGAACAAATATGTTTCTCAGAGAGATAAAATACTGTTAAAGTGGCAATAAGCAAAGTTTGAAATTGCGGCCTGAGCTACGATAGACCTTAGATAAAAGGGGTTCATGTGCATTTGCAAAATTTTCTTATTGACAGTAGGCCATCAAAGTTTTGCCTTCAATAACCAAATCCTTTAACTTTTATCATATACTTTAAAATTTTACTTTGCGCGATATTTGCAAAAAGATCTCTGGTTCGAACACCTCAAAAAAATTTTTATAGAAGAGGAAAAAGCTGACAAAAAACCATTATATTTTAACCAGTAGCGCGAATTGGTTAGACTTGCTACAAGATACACATAAACCAAATTGGTCCGTCAAGTTAACAACCTGAATCTTTTGACAAAGCTCTCAAAAGATTAAGGTAGTAGTCCGGTGTGACGACCGAAATTTTGACGTTTTCTCATGAATTTTTTTAACAAGAAAATAAAATGCTATCGTTTTAAAATTTTTACATGTTTTTATTGGTGTTTTCAAGTATAGAAAAAAAATTTCGTGAGTTAATTTTGCATTAATTTGTTTTTAATTTTTGACGTCAGAGTGGAATTCTCGAAAAAAAGATGAGTTGATTCGGGGAGGCACACAGCCTTCCGAAGTCATCTGAAATAAAAAATTCAAAAATATTTTTAATGAACTAACATATAATATACATAAAAAAACGAAAACAAAATGGCGGACTTGTGAAAAAGTTCTCAAAATCTAATTTTTTTTCTAGATAAATTGTTTAAATTAAATAGTTTATTATTAAAAATTAAATGTTTTAAAGGTTACGTATTAGATATGTGTGTCTGGAATAACGGGTAAAATGTTTGGCCAAATCGGTTTAATAGTTTTGAGTTAGTGCTTCTCCGAAATTTCGAAAACATCGTTTTGAGAAAAACGCGTTTAAAGTTTTGACAACAGATTCATACACAGTACGGTGCGCTCTCTTATTTTAGCTATAATTTTAAAAATATTCAAAATTTCGGTCTGAAGTTTTTAGAGTATATTTTTAAGATGTTTTTCTTCCGAAAAATGTAAAAAAAATCGATTTTTTTTCTTAACCATTTTTTTTCAGGGTAGGCATACATTCGGTCTTAAATTAGATGTCTAGGGTGTACTGAGCTTAGGGAAGGAACTCTTCTCTATGTTATTGAGTGGTGACGCTTCGAACAATTCCGCCAGTGGAGGATATCTCCCCAACTCACAAATCACAAATCATGATGCTATAGATATGTAGGGAAATTAAACCGCAGTTCTTTAGTTTTAAAATTATCTTTAATTAGTATTAGGTTTTCGATTTAGGTTTAAGTTATAAATACTTAGAAATTAGAATAATTAGAATAAGTATTTATGTAATTTATGTAATTTATGTAACTGCGGACAGTGATCTTATTCGCACGCTCGTGGTTTAAAGACTAAAGCAATAACTTACATTCTATTCTGTCCTTTTGTCCGTCAGGGTTGCATTTAAAAGTGTATTAGTTCATAGTCGCATTTGTAGGTATATGGTAGTCAGTCTTGCTTAAAGGCATATGTCCGTCCGTCTGTTACGCGTTGCTCAGTAGTTTCGTCCGCTACGCGTTGCTCTTCCGTCAGATCCCACATTCGGCCATCCTGCGCGTTCATTCGGCTCGAATGAAGGGTCCCATTTCTTCATATATTCAGCGATTGTGGCTGTGCGGCCTGGGCCTTCGTGATCACCAACTTTTACGACCTCGTATCTGCCATGATCCATCTTCTTGCTGATATTGTATGGCCCGACAAATTTTGGCTTCAGTTTCAGACCAGATCCGAATTGAGTTCGCTTGATGGCTGCTAATTCGTCGATCTCATAGTTAACTTCTGCTTTACGACGTTTGTTGAAATTTCGTTTATTTTCATCTTGTATTTCAGCTATGTTGTTTTGAGCTTGTTGGCGTATTGCTTCTCGTTCTTCGTCGATTTCGTTGATAGCTGCGCTCTCCAGCAGCTCTTGGAGTTCTGGTATTCCGGTGACACGCATTTCTAAACCTGTTAGTACTCGAAATGGTGATAGTCGCGTACTTCTTGTAGGCGTATTGTTGATATATTGTTGCACGCGATCGACATGCTTATACCAGCATCCAGAATTTTCAGCACACAATTTCGAAACCATCGGCACAACAATTTTGTGTATGCGCTCGACCTGCCCGTTTCCTCTGGGAACGCCCGTTGCTATTAGCAAATGCTGCACTTCTTCCTGTTCACAGTACTCTTTGAAGAGAGATGACGTGAAAGCAGCGCCTCTGTCGGTAATAATACGCTTCGGATTTCCGAAAATCGATGCTTGTTTTCGAAGTCGGTCAACAACTGCCTCTGCACCCGTATTTTTTGTTGGGTACAGCCATACGAATTTCGAAAATGCATCTACTACAACCAGGATATAGTTGTACGCCTTATTCGTGGTTTCCATTGGACCTACATGATCGATATGCAGGGTTCCAAGCGGCTTGTCCTCCTTGTTGATTGGGTTTAAAAAACCTTCCTTTTTGCCAGACTTTGCATCCGTTACAATGCATGCAATACAGCTTCTCACCATCTTGGCTACTTTCGACGTCAGTTGCGGAATGAAAAACTATTTCTCGATGGCATCTTGGGTTTTCTTGATGGAAAAATGTCCCTGAGAATGCGCCATCTTGATAATCTCTTCCTCCATTAGTGACGGAACCACTATTAGCTCTTTAATAGGGTCTTTGAACGGCACGTCGTGTTTGACATAAAAGTCTTCGTATTCGTCCTTTTCTACTATTTTGCGAACTGCCCGTATCCAGTCGTCGTGTTGCTGCGCTTGCTTGAGTCGGTGATTTAGCGAATCCTCCAACATCAAGCACGACACTCGGCTCAGCGCGTCGACATGTCGCATCTTCGTTCCACTTCTATGTTCGATTTCAAAGTCAAAATCCTGCAAAAACAATGCCCAACGTGATACTCTTAAGGGAACATCGCGTTTTTTGATCGTCATGGCAAATGCGTTGCAGTCGGTCACTACTTTGAACTTCTTGTCCATCAGGTATACGCGCCACTTCTTGAGAGCTTCTACTACCGCTAACGCTTCTAACTCATATGAGCTGTATTTCTCCTCGACGGGTTTAGTTTTCCGGCTCATATACTGCACTGGGTGGAATGCTTGTTCTTCGCTGTCCCTCTGCAACAGCACCGCTCCATAGCCAGCCATACTTGCATCTGCATGCACCTCAGTAATCGCCTTTGGGTTGTAAAGCTTCAAGACTGGTGCTTGCATCAACGCCACCTTTAGCTGTTGAATAGCTGCTAGCTGCTCGTCTTTCAACTCGAATCTAACGTCTTGCCTCAACAAATCCGAAAGCGGCTTAGCTATCACAGCATACCCTTCGATGAATCTCCTGAAATATGATGTTAGGCCCAAGAATCGTTGCATCGCTTTTCGGTCATGCGGTACTGGGAAGTTTCTCACCGCACTTGTCTTCGCTTCTGATGGTTTTATGGAATTGTTTTCGACAATATATCCCAAAAACTCGACTCTTTTCATTAAAAACTGGCATTTGCTCCACTTTATCTTTAAGCCATTTACCGCCGCAGTTCGTAAAACCAGCTCCAACTTCTGAATACCCTCGATATCATCCTTGGCGGGAATAATTAGGTCATCCATGTACGCCACCACTGTTCCGTCTGCTATGAGATCTCGTAAAACAGCAAAAATGTATCGCGAAAAAACTGCCGGCGAATTTGATATCCCAAATGGAACATACAGGAATTCAAATTGGCCATTGTGCGTCACGAAAGAGGTATACTTTTGTGAATCTTTGTTCACTGGAACGTGGAAAAATCCGTTGGTCAAATCAAGCGTCGTGAAAACGTTCGCACCCTGTAGCTGCTCAAGCACGTCATCTATTATGGGCATCGGGAAATTGTCTCGTACAATTTTCGCATTTAATCGCCGATAATCACAGCAAAGTCGCTTGCTGCCGTCTTTCTTCGAGACCAGCACAATCGGTGACGCATAGTCGGAAGTGCTTGGTTTAATGACCCCTTCCTCCAACCACTGCTTCACCTGCGCATCTACAATGCATCTGTCAGCGTAAGACATCCGCCTCGGTCTTTCGTAAACAGGTTTCTCATCGACAAGCAGTATTTTCATTTCCACAGGCGATTTCGTAGTTTTCTGTGGCTGGTAATTAGCTATCATACTTTTCACAGATCCAGCATGACAAAGATGCAGATGTGACAGATCAACTTCTTCTGCAGGTGTTTCGATCACCTCGGCTAGCAAACACATAGCCCCAAACTCGCTGGTTAATTCTGCCACCCGATTTTCTAGTACCCGTTTCTGCTTAGGTACTGCTCCGCGCTCACTAGCGCTCTCTACGTATTCGCTCGCCACAGCATTCGTCGATTTTCGTTGAAAATGTGGTAGTCCCACTACCTCTCCGCGCGTCGAAGCGCTCTCGTTGCGTATCTGGGAAGATACAAATCCGCGCTCACTGGCGCTCGCTGTGTAATCGCCTACAGCAGCATCCGGCACATTCACATGCCCATGCGATAATCCAATCGCTTTTCCGCGCATCGAAGCGCTCTCGCTACATACCTTCGCCTTTTTAGGTATAGCGCCGCGCCCAGCAGCGCTCGCTGTGTGCTCGCTCACGACAGCATTCAACACCTTTCCGTGTCCACGCGGCGCTCTAACCGCTCCGTCGCGTTTATTAACGCTCTCGCTACGTACATTTGCCATAGCCCGCCACATTGCCTGAGGCTCTCGTTGTTCTCCAGCTGCAACAGTGCGCTCGCTCACGCCCTCGTTGTATGCTACTGACTTCCGCACATCTCCACCACCACCATGACAAACGTCTTCTCGCGCCGCTGCGCCAACCGTTTCATATTCGTGTCGGTGTATCTTGTCTGCTACCTGTGTGAACTGCTGCTGTTTCTGCTGCACTAACTCCTTTCGTCTGAATACAGCGCCTTCTTCCGTTACGATCAGGTCAACTTGTTTGAGTACATTGTTGCCTATCACTAGCGCATAGCTTAAGTCGCGCTCTTTTGCCACATGGAAGGTTATGTCCATCTCGATACGATCAATCATCATAGGCATGGTGAGGCTGCCAATTGTTGTTAGCTCGCTGCTACCGATGCCCACTAGTCGCCGCTTTTCGTTTTTCAGCTCAACATCCAGCTGCAGCATCAGCATAGTATCACACCGCATTAGGCATAAGTATGAGCCTGTATCAATCAGAGCCGATACTGTTCTAGGCATCTTGTTGACTACGTTAAATTGTATGTCCTTAAATATTAGACCGCTCTTACGACTCGCGATCGCCACTATTTCGTCATCCGTCATCGTGTTTACGCTGCTCTTTTCTGCCTTGATAGGCTTTTCAAGCTGCTTGCACTCTACTGCGCGATGACCCTCCTTGCCACATTTAAAACATGCAATGCGCTTACGTGGACAGTTGCGTGCAAAATGTGAAGTATCGCCACAGTTGAAACATTTCTTCGCATTCGAAGCTGCACCAGCTGAAACTTTGTTCGATGGCAGTTGTTGTGGTTGGACCGGATTGTTGTGCATACCAGCAGGTTTACTCGAGCGTATCTTCTCATACACCTTTATTTGCTCCTTCAAATCTCTAACTGTTTTTGCCTGATACAAGTTACTTTTATTTGCCCTGGCGTCTGGTATACCCTCAATGAAATACTCGATTAAACTTGAATCGTCCAAATTTATCGGCTTTCCAATTTCCATCAGCACGTACAAATATTCTCGTAGGTCTTCACCTTGGCGTTTCCGACGGTTTCTTAGCGCGCGATGTACTTCGACTGACGACAGCACCGTACCAAACTCCTGGCGCAATGTAAGCTTTAATGAGCTAAAACTGCTTATACCATTTTGGCTACGCACAAAAATCTTAGCCGCTCCTTTCAGCAGCTGCTTCGCATAGATAAATTTTTGCAGTTCATTCCACTGCACTGCTTCGGCGTTCGATTCAAAATCTTCTATCCATTGCTCAAAACTCGGTTGTCCTATACCGCTGAACGAACTCATCGAATCTTCGACATCACGTAATGTAAACGTTGACCTTTCAACAACAGGCGCACGCACACGCACACTACGCCGACTTGCAGCATCATCGTAATCTGAATCTTCGCCATCGCTCACATTCAGGCCGAAGTGTTCCAGCAACCTATCCTGTAAAGTCGGTTTTCGTCCAGTTGTCGGTAGCCCCAACCCACCCAATTGTTCTTTCAAACCGTTCACAGTCAAACCTAAAATTTCGTTTCTGTCCATGTCTTACAAAGTTTATTAAATAATATATCAAATATATTTTCAATATAGGTTATATAAAATAATGCGTCAAATTAATTTTATATATGCTTAGAACTTATTTCTTTTCGTGTAATATATATCAAAGTGCAAAATTTCCTACACGGATTCGATAAACAAAACAAACACACCGATAATTTATAAAAGATTCTGTTTCATTTACTCTAATTAGTTGATAATGTTTTGAATATATGTCGCGCTCTCTTTTGCAACGGAAAATATAAATTCAATGTTTACAAAAGCCAAGCATAAGAAATAAGATAATCAAAACAAATTCGCCGATTTCTTATACAATTTCGTGTTTGTTATTTTTCGTCTTCAACAATGTTATGAAACTCTACAAAGCTATATCGTGCATTCTCTTGCAAAGAGGTAAAATAAAAATTTTAGTATCTACGCACAACGAGCATAAGAAATATAAAACCCAAAATAATAGAATAACGCTATAATATTTCCGCTTCTACATCACCGCATGTGTATATACTGTTTCTGCTGTCTGTGTTCTGCTTTTGCCGTCTTCTTCGTCCAACGCTGCCGTCAACTTAGCCAACGCTCTCTGCTCTATGTAGTCTGCGTTCTCTCGCTCACGTTTTGCTTCAACACTTTACGCAGTCATACTCGCGCTCAACATATGCGCCGTTTTGTTATTCGATTTTTCTATTTTTCTTGTTTTCTACACTCGCACTTATTCAATGTGCCACTGTTTCTCCCGCTTGCTCTTGTGCTACGACTTCGCTAATTTTCTTTTGCGCCTTTACATATCTGCGCAAGCCACTATGTACATATGTACATCACTGCCGCAATTCTAACGGTTCTTAAACATGAAAAATTCCGTTTTGTCGCGAGTGACTTCAAACTTTCGGCGTCTTTTGTTTCAAATAATTTGCACAAATTTCACCCGTTTTAGCAAGCTGAGAAAACTTGTTTGTTTCGGCCAATTAAGCTGCCTTTACTCGCACTATGCTCCAATTTCTTTAAAGAGAATTTTCTTTCTGCGCAAAAATTTGCAGCACTCACAGAGCTCAATTTTTGTCAACTTTTATATGCGCACAGTAACCAAGTGAGAATTTGTCACAAGCCTTCACAGTCTTCACTTTAAAAACTTTCGCCAAAAGTTCAAATAAAAATTGTCGCACACAATGAGCTTGTCCAAATTTTGAGAAATTCGTTTTTTTTTTTTTTTTTTTTTTAGACACGCCTTGGGAAATTCAAATCCCGGACGAGCCCCCAATTTGTAGGGAAATTAAACCGCAGTTCTTTAGTTTTAAAATTATCTTTAATTAGTATTAGGTTTTCGATTTAGGTTTAAGTTATAAATACTTAGAAATTAGAATAATTAGAATAAGTATTTATGTAATTTATGTAATTTATGTAATTGCGGACAGTGATCTTATTCGCACGCTCGTGGTTTAAAGACTAAAGCAATAACTTACATTCTATTCTGTCCTTTTGTCCGTCAGGGTTGCATTTAAAAGTGTATTAGTTCATAGTCGCATTTGTAGGTATATGGTAGTCAGTCTTGCTTAAAGGCATATGTCCGTCCGTCTGTTACGCGTTGCTCAGTAGTTTCGTCCGCTACGCGTTGCTCTTCCGTCAGATCCCACAGATATTCCACCACTCGACCATGACGAGGTCAGAGACGCTATTTCAAGGCTCAAAAATAACAAAGCTTCAAGTGCTGATGGCCTGTCTGCTTCATTGTTTAAGACCGGAGGCGTTGTTGTTGTTGGCGTATACCGATGATATTGACATAATCGCGTGAAGCATTCTAAGGGTTGGAAAGAGAGTCGTGTCGAATGGGTCTTAAGGTGAACGAGGGCAAGATGAAGTACCTAGTGTCAACAAGCAAAGAGTCCCGGTGTCTTGCACAGCATGTTTCTGTTGATATCTACGCTTTTGAAGTAGTAAGGGACTTTGTCTATCTTGGAACCAGCATTAACAGCAGTAATTACGTCAGCTTGGAGATCATGCGTAGGATAACTCTTGCTAACAGGTGCTACTTTGAGCTACGTAAGCAATTGAGAAGTGGAGCCCTCTCTCGAGAAACGAAAACCACACACTACAAGTCTCTCATCATGCCTGTCCTTACATGTGACGCTGAAGCTTGGACAATTTTCCCTTCAGATGAGAGAATTCTCGATTTGTGGACCTATTTGTGTTGGTGGCGAGTATCGAATAAGGTACAGCCATGAGCTGTATGACACCGAAATAGTACAGCTCATTAAGGTAACGTCAAGGAAAAGGAAGAGCACGCTACAGCTAAGGAGGTGTTATTCTATTCGGAGCCCCCTGGTGGACGACGCAGAATATTCAGACCTAACCTCAGGTGGAAAGACAAAATAATGGAGAACTTGTCAGGGCTTGGAATCTCTAACTGGCGCCAGCTAGCGAAAGAAAGAGTTGTTTGGCGAACCATGCTAGAGTCGGCTTAAATCGATTTTCGGTTATAATGGCCATATAAAGAAAAATAAAAAGAGGGTTTTGTATGTAAGGTAGGCGTGATTTAGGTTCGATTTAGCCCATTTTCAAAATGATTTCTTAATACTGATTATGTGTAATCCTATGTACTAAGATTCAGCATGATAGCTGCATATTTTTCAGCGCATAATATGAAAAGGATATGCAAATGTATTCTTTCGTATGGGAGATAGGCGTAGTTTTAACCGATTTCATCCGTTATTAAATTAGCCCGGAAATATATTTTTGTAAGGAAGACGGCAGTGGTTTTCATCTGACTTCACCTATTTTTAAACGAGTACAATTATTAGCAAATATATTCGTATGTGCTAACTTTAAGCTATATAGATCTGTATTTTCCTGCGAAATGTAAGCAAATATACTTTCGGAAACAGACTTTTGTATGATAGCTATTTGTGGTTTTCATCCGAACATGATCATTTTTGAATATCTTAATTTTGTAGTAAAACTAATATTATTCATTAAGTTTTAGTATGATAGCTATGTTATATTTTTCATACGTTTAGTATGAAATAATTTTTAAGCTCCAAATATATTCTTTTGTATGGAAGGCCTACGTGATGTCATTAAATTTACGCCCCTTAATAAATTCATTCGTTCATTCTATATAGTCATCTCACTTACTCGACTTAGGTATAGTATGAATATTAGACAGATCTAACTATTAAGACCTTGCGTAAAAGTCAGTCAGCGGCGAGTAATGAGATCTTTGTTCTGACTGACGTAAAAACAAGTCATATTTTACATTAAAATTAATTACGGTTCGGCTTATTAGGTTTTATTAAAAAAGTATTTTCTACTCTATTTCTATTTCTATTCTAGTATAATCTAAATAAAATTATTAACTTAACTGACTGACTTTAATAGATGATATACAATTTAAACCAATTATTTATGGGAAATATGGGAAAAGTTCGTCCCTAACATATATCGTAATGGTCACTCTGGCAACATCAATTTGATGCTAGCGCCATTTCGTTTGTATACATGTATATAGGTATTGTATATTAGGTAATTTGCGCTATGTGTATATCGCCATTTCGTTCTATTACACAGAGAAATAATTGAAAAAAGAATAATTGCAACTACTGAATGTTGTCTTTCTCATTTGCGTTCAACCAATTGAATATTCCTTTTTGCAATGAATGTTCCCCTTCTAGAAATGTTAACATTTACATTCGTCCCTGTGGATTAATGCTACTGAGGACAGAAATCCTCTTCCAGCAGATCCTACACATTATGAATGTATTATTTTCAGACTTACCATATCACTTTCCCTGACCGAATTTGTGTACCAATTTTATTATTTTTTCCTCTCTCTCTCTCACTGTGGTATAAAAACGCATATCCCATACGACTTTGATTTCAAATGAACTATTTCATATAGAGTCGTAGTATCGTTTTCAATTGCAATTTATTCAAAATTCACGGCAAAAAAAGTAGGAAGAACACGTACAATGAAAACAACAAAAAAAAACAGTAGTTTCCTTGATGTTAAATATTCTGAACACGCTTTATGTATTAACCGACATTGCCAAGCAATTTCCATAAGTCAAACGAACAGCACAAATCAACTACCAACCACTACTACCTATGTGGAGGTATTGAGGGAAGCAATTAAAAACAACGATGACGACAATCACACAAAAACAAGAAGAAGAAAAAAAAAAATGAGAAAAATACACATATACATCGGGAAATACCTAATAAAATGCAAAAAAAAAAAAATTGTAACATAAGGACGAAATAATAAAGCTCATCTCATATACGACATATGTCCTTAATGGCAGCTGAGACGAGCTCTACACCTATATACATTTACTCCTATTGGCACTGGTTGGCGCATATTATTACCAATCGGTCCCCAATGTTATATACACAATGCGATGCAAACAAATCGCAGCGAAAAACGAAAATAACAACTATAGTACCAGAAACGCACAAAGAAAATGAAAATGAAAAGGTTCTTCTGTGGCATATTCAAATCACTGGTAACGCCCAATTAATGTACTCCGCACAAATATTGCATACTAATGAGGCTAGTCAGTCAGTCAGTCAGTCGGTCTGTTAGGTAGTATGAGAAGTTGCCAGACATGGACTCAGTCAGAGTACAGAGTTAGCTCAGTATGGCATGTAAATTAAGTTGAAGTAAATTGTTGCAACAATGAACCAAATAACCAAACCAATAAGCTAACATGTATCAGAGGATGTAATATAAATAACTATATGTACGTGTATGCATGGCATTATGTGAATGAAAGGTATGATCATGAGGAATACTTACTCATTCCACTTGTTTTAAAAACCCTGATGAAAATATTGTATATGGAACAGAAAACAATTTAAATAATTGTTATTATTTCTGTTGTGGGTATTAACAAACAAAAACAAAAAAATTAATAATAAAATAAACAAAATTTAAGCTTCTCTTTAATTAAAATCATAAATAATATTTTAATAATAGGGTATTTTATGGGTCAATCACTTGATTGAATATTCGTATCTATAGGAGTTGGGCTGAAATGCAAGAGGAAAGGGAAAAAGTTGTTAAATATGATATGGAATAATATGGTATGCTATAATTGATAGGAGAATAGAATATTAAAGTTGAAAGATATTGAAAGATATAATATTGGAAATATATAACTGATACCCACAACTCATATTTGCATGAATTTTAATTTATATTTTTTATAAAAATGAATATATCATGGATGAAATGAGATTTAGAAAAAAGTATTCCAAAGCCCCTCAAAATTCAAAGACATTATCTTGTAACAAGCGGTCAACTATATTCCGTGTACTAATGTTCATTTTTATACCCTGCATAATGCAATATGCAAGGTATATTTATTTCGGTCAGATGTTTGTGAGTAGTTGAAGGAATCTCCGGAGATTTAGATCAGCGTCGCTTAAATTTTCGATTTAATGATGTCCGTCCGTCCGTCCGTCCATGCCCACTTCTTATTGGGGCTCCCATAGAAAGTCGAGTCAATTAAACAAAAATTTTAAGCGGTATAACTTATAAAATATTTAGCGCAGAACAACGAGATTTAGGGTGTGGATTAGTATTGAAAAATTAATTAGATTTACAAAAAAGAGGTAACCCACGCCCACTTTTTATATAGCTCCCATACTAATCCTCGGAATTTTCTTAAAAACCTGCTTTAAATTATCACTTTTAGAACCCTCATAATATAAAAAGTACTTCGTCTAAGTAAACCATATTTCGGGTGTAAATTAGTAGTAAAGGGTTATCCATTTTGCGGTTCCAAAAGTAAATGTAAATAAAACACATATAAAATATTTTTTATCATGATATTTCTTTTTTATTATAAAGTTTGAACGTTGACATTATGTGTGAAATACTACATCATTTAAATGACCACCACGCGAATTGTTGCAAGCATCGATTCTTTTGAGGTAATTTTCGACCACTTTTTGACACATATTGGGCGGTATCTCAGCCATAACGTGACGAATGTTGTTTTTTAGGTGCTCAAGAGTTAAAGGTTTATCTGCATAAACACGGTCTCTCGCGTAGCCCCACAAAAAAAAATCAAGCGGTGTCAAATCGCATGATCTTGGTGGCCACTTGATATCGCCACAACGAGAAATTACGCGGCCAGAAAATTTCTCTTGCAATAAAGCGATATTCGCTCGAGTTGTGTGGCATGTGGCTGTGTTGAAACCACATATTCTCTAAGTCGTATTCTTCAACAGCAGGCAAAAAAAAGTCGGTTATCATATGACCATAACGCTCCGAATTCACGGTGACAGTCGTTCCATCGTCGTTTTCGAAGAAGTAAGGTCCAATCACACCTCCGGACCAAAGAGCGCACCAAGCAGTGACTTTTTGTGGATGTAGTGGCCTTTCTTCAATTACTTGAGGATTCTCAGAACCCCAAATACGACAATTTTGTTTGTTAACATACCCACCGAGTGAGAAATGTGCTTCGTCGCTGAAGAAAATTTTGTTCGAAAAATCACCGTCCACCGCCTGTTGTTCAGCACCCATTCGACGTATCTACGACGTTGTGAATGGTTAGCTGGCTTCAGTTGTTATGTGAGCTGGATTTTATATGGATGTAGGTGTAGATCCAAATGCAAAATACGCCATAATGTGCCGTAAGACAGTCCTAATTCCTGAGAACGACGAGGAATCGACACATTCGGGTCTTCGGCAACACTTTCACTTACAGCAGCGATATTTTCGGTGGTATGAGCGAAACGATGATGCACAGGCCTTACAATATCTGTAACCGATCCAGTCTCTTCATATTTCTTCACAATTTTGCCAATTGCTTGCGTAGTTGGACGATTATGTAAACCATAATCTCCTCTTAAAGCACGATATGTGGCTGTGGCAGAATCACCATTTTTGTAGTAGGTTTTTACAATTTTAATGCGTTGTGCGATAGTTAAGCGATCCATTTTCGCAAATGTCAGACTTTGAACTGAAAAAGAAAGAAATTGTTTTAACAACTCAGTTTGACAGATGTCGCATTCTAGCCCTATACTTTTGAAACCGCGAAATGGATAACCTTTTATATGCAAAAATTGTTTCCCAAAAAGTGTAAATAAAAGAAAAAGATGGATATTCGACTAAACTTTTTGTATATATATCTACATATGCAGGGTATAATTTGTTCGGCCCCAGCCGACTGTAAGGTGATTTTTAAAGATGGCCGTTTGCCACCTATCATATATTAATTTGTTTTGGAACAAGTATAGGATAGCCCACTGAAGTATAGAATAGGCCGAAGGTCGGCTATCATGAAAGACTTTTATCCGAAGATACTGATGGTCGCGAAGTCGCGACTTTCAACTTTCAATTTTTTTTAAGTGAGGGACGGAATGCGAATGGAATACACCCAGTGGTGCAACCATTCCTTAACTGTAGACCATTAGCATAGGAGGTCTTTTGTAGATTCTCTCTTTAGGCGGGTGAAGGTAATATGAATGCGCTTAGAGGTGCAGATGTAAGCTAAACCAGAGTAAAACTCTGATTATTGATATGTTTATATTGCCAAGCTTTTTATTTTTATTTTTTCGTATATTTGTATTACTCAGTTGAGCTCACGATTGTGTTTAAAAAATGTTGTATTTTCTGAAAAATGGGTCACTAGTCCGAATCGAAAATACAATTTTTATCATGATTTATTGGAAAACTTAACTTAGAGTGTTACATTGCAATTATTTCAATGGAAAAGAAAAAACATTAACTAATTCTGAGCTGAGGAATTTTTGTGATGTTACTTTTTATCAGCGACGAGTTCGTATGTCGGATTTCTTAAGTCTGCACCTAATTGTATTGAGGCCTTTTTGAACTACTTTTTGTACAGCCGTCGTCTCTTGAAATTCTTATGGTGAAGCCTCTACTTCTTTTATATATAATTTGATCTGCTTAAAACTAATGTCTGGCACTTTTGGGTAGAAGTTGAAAATATGCCGTCAATACTCTTCTCGTTCTGTACTCAACTCGGTTTTTTTTTTTAATCATGGACAATATTCCTAGCTAGTTTCATCGTTCAATAATCTCAAAGATTTGAATACAATTTTATTGTTTATGCAACCAATGTATCAAATAATTCCGAATAATTATTGAAGAATTTTAAATTTTCTTCGCAATTTCACAAATTTTTTACTCTATCATACTGAAACAATATCATTGATACAATAAGATATTCAATGTTCCATAAATAGAAGAAGGTGAGCAAAAGGATAAAAGGATGTTACGTAAAACTTTTTCTAAACTCTTCAGATATTTATATTTCATATCATATCAAATAATTTCATTACTTCACACACTCTTTTAGGCACCCAACATAGCATCATAGAATCATGGGAGTGAGGAAGAATGAAAAAAAAAAAAACTTAATACAAAATTTGCATACTTCCAAATTGGAATTGTTGCAAATTTCCTTTGAAAATTGTTTGAATTTGTATTTACTATTCTTGTATTTTTTTCCTTATTTGTTTCTTTAGTTTTTTTTTTTTTTTTTGTAAAATACAATACAATCATTCTTTCCTCATCTACATATTTACATATTTTTGAATAATTTCATATCAAAATATGTACAAGCGTCCGTAGCTATGTATGTAGGTCAACATCAAATAAATTGAGAAAATATAAGGTAATAATTTTGTTGAGAATTCAAAATACTCGTTTGATTCAAAATGCCAACACATTGGTAGGGTTGTTATGCCCCAACTTTATAGTCGGAAGCGTTGAAATGAAAAAGTATGTCATTCTGATATGGAATTAGGATTGATTATTATTATAAATATAATAAAACATTTGCAATAAATATTTAGAAAATTAAAAGAAAAATGGATTTCATTAATTGTGATTTCAATTTTGTAAAAATAATATAAAAAAAGCATTTTTCTCGAACTTCTTGTTAAAAAAAGTCTCGAACTTCGATTTCAGTATACCATTTTTCAAGGTTTTTAAGAATTTTCCAATTTTCCCAATTTTTGGCATCAACTGAAATTTTTACAATAATTTTCACACATAGCAATATCGATGTGAGTACGGTACTGTTTTGTTTTGAGTACTGAGCATGTAAAATACTTTCAAGAATGTCAGAGTGAAAATTTTTCTATTGAACATGATATTATACTTGTAATGGACACTCAAAACATTCGACCTTCAATATGTACAAATATGGCTATGATGAGAGTTAAGATTAATGAAGAGTGATCTAAGAGTGTTCCACTTAGGCCAGGTGAGGCTCATTGTGATGCCGCATGTGGACTACCCCAACCCGTGCTTTGTGTTAGCATACAAATATTCCCCAGCTGACAATGAGTCAGCTTGGTGAGGTTGCATATAGAGTGACTGTGAATAATTCTGCGCCGGGCCTGTGCTGGACACTCACACAGGAGATGAATAACTCCGGCAGTAGTCAGATGCCGCGATGTCTAGTCTATTAGCATGCCTCTCTACCAAGAATTGCTCCGTAATAATTCCTGCCAGCATTGTGACCACATGTCAGTTTCACACGAGTGTTTCAACTCCCATCTGGCATTCGTTTTTGGTAATGCGACCAAGGCTAGGAAAAGTTTACACTGGAATGCCAGTACACTCCTTATCAGAAAGAATTTGTAACATTGTACCCTTCTATGCTAGGTCGTTCACAGTCTCGTTTCCTGGTATGGACCTGTGCTCTGGCTCTCATATAAGGTGAGTGTTGAACTGCTCGGGCATCGCATTACGAGCTCTTGTGCAGTTATGGGCTACTGATGAAGTCAGGTAAATTGAAACTAGGGATTTTATTGCTGCTATAAGTACATGTAATATAATGTCACGCTGAAGCCACTTCATTACTTCATGAATCGTTAGCACCTCTGCTTGAAAAACACTACACTTGTCCGGTAATCAGAAGGCTATGCAAAATTAGAGTGCTTCGCAAAATACCCCAGCAATGAAGGTACTAATTAGGTGATTTCAATAAAGTTCCAAAAAAAATGGACGAATATAAAAATTTATTGAGGCTTTAGCTGGACAAAACAAAAAATAGAGTACGGGTAACAACCCTAGCCCTTGGTAAGCTCAATGTAAATATATTATAAATTTGTACGAAATATTATTGACTAGTAAAAATACATTTTTACCTAATTTGTGTAACAAAAATATCTAAACGAACAAGACAAAGCAATATGCATGTACATTAGGGTGACTCACCATCCATATTTAATAGCGAAAAATGAAGTTTGATTTATTTGATGGTTTTAGCAAGATACTTCGGATCAATAGACAGCTGTTTGTGCGTTAGTGAGTAGAGCGTGTTAGAATAAAAAAAAATATATTTAGATTTCTGAGCTGTTACTTGAAAGATGTCGTGCAAAACTTAGTAATTAATGTCAATCCAATATCTAAGACTGTTTATTGGCAAACAAACTTCCAGTCTCAATTTTTTCAAAGAAAACTAAATTTTGAGAAGTATTCTCAAAACAGTTTTACTTACGAACGTCTTTCTCTGTTCAGCTGAAATATTGTGGTGGACACAATAAAATACACCAAACTCCATCACTGATAATGGTAGTAATTTTTCTATGGTATGGCTGGGTGCCGTAGCTCAGTGGTTAGTGTGTTCGCCTTCTGATCTGTAGGTCGTGGTTCAATCCCCGGCTAATGCATAACAAATTTAATATCGATAAGATTTTTCTTTCGAACGGTATCCACCTGTCGGCAAGCAATTGGCAATTCTTCCGACAGTAAAAACTTGCCATGAAAAAGCTTCTTAAAGAACTCTGTGACAAAGCTCAGAAAAAGTGATGTCACAAGTGATCTGCCGTTCGGAACCGGCTAAAATAAGTAGGTCCATTCTAATACTGTCCAAAATTTAAGACGCACAACAGTAATGGAAGAGAAGCTCGGCCAATGAGCCCTTTGGGGCTTTAAGTGCCACATATTTATTTTTTTTTATGGCACCATAAGGTAAAGGGTGATGCTTAAGAGCCTTCGGATTTGATTTAAAAAAACAACACATAAAATTTAGAGAAATGTACAAAATCTTTACTTGAGTCGATAGAACGATATCTATAATTCAATGATTGATGATGATTTCCTGCAAATGTTGAACGCGGATACATATCGGCTAACATTTCGGCCGGTATCTCGCAAATAAAATCTTCAATATTGGCTTCCAGCACGTCAACCGATGCTGGCTTATCGCTATAGACATGAGTCTTAGCATAACCCTACAAAAAATAGTTTAAATACGTTCAATCGTGTGAAACGTGAACTAAACTGTTCACCGCATTGTTTCGCGTGCTGTGTGGCATGTGACACAGTCGTGTTGAAACCACATGTCAGCCACGTCCAGCTCTTCGATTTTGGGGAAATCATCGCGTTTGTAATCATCGCACGGTAGCGCTCGCCATTCACAGTAACGTTCCTGCCTTCATCGTCTTTGAAAAAGTACTGTCCAATGATGCCACCGGACCATAATCCGCACCAAACAGTGCATTTTTAGGGATGCATTGGCTGTTCTTGCAATGCTTCTGGCTGTTCTTCACACCAAATATGGCAATTTTGATTGTTTACGTGTCCATTCAACTAGAAATGAGCTTCGCCTTAACCGAGCATGAATTTTGATAATAACATTCAATAATCTGGAAGAGTTGTTCGTGTATAAGTCGATTTATGGTTAAATGAATGGACCAAACTAAACATGTTTGACAGAAATATGTTGCACGAAAACAGCTGAGCTGCCAAAACAGTGTTGGCAAGAAGAAAATTGCCAAAAAATCACTCTGTACTACGAGTGTACCTCAATGCAACAATATTAGATGCATAATCGAAATACGTTAAAGGGGGATTGCTTTAAATACCCATATATATGATTTACAAAAATCAACACACCTTTATATTGTAGTATCGTATGTATATACATTAGTACGGTTACCATAGAAATTATGCTTATACTCCTGAGATTATGCTATGGAATATTTACTATTACCTACGTCGAGACTACAAGCATTTGTTACATACATAATCATGATTTCAACTAACTTTTTGAGTAAAACAATCATTGCTGCTATTGCTATTGCTGCAAGCAATAATGGCTTTTGCTATTTATGCATACATTTATTGATTCAATTTCACAGCTGGCTACAACTTCTGTATCCGTATTCATAAGGATAATTCAATTCAATTGTAATATACTAATAAATATATACTACGAGGTTATCTTGATCTCAATGAATTTTGGTTAGAATTTTAAATACACTGGTTACTAACTATGTACATATGTGCCATATATCATATAATGACTGGTCATGATTTAATTGCTTGTAGGCGTATTTATTTTTAATTAAATTAAATTTTCTCATATGGAATACATATTTGAATTGCTTCAAAGATGAATTTGTTATTTAATTAAAAATATATACATATATATTATACATGAACATCGTACTTGCTTAAATATCGAAATGCTCCTTATACTTTAGCACATTTCTAACACTAAGTAAGCTGGTGTGTCTGTGTGTATATATCCATAAGTCTTGATATAGAAATGTTATTAAACATGCATTCGGATTGAAACAATTATGCATATGACAAATTAAATTGAATTTATTATTTATTTATGTACCCAAAATTATGCAACAAATTAATTTTACCAAATTATTTTTAATATTATGTGCAATGTGCTTTTTAAAAGTTTCATAAAATTTTTTGTAGTATAATCAATTCGTTTTTCATAAATAAATCACTCACAGGTGAACTTCACTTCCAACAGAATTTACTTCCGACTTGATGTAAACCTATAGCACTTAAAAGTATGCTAATATTTTAGGCAGTGTAAGCTTCAATAAATGTTGTCCAATATTCTCAAAGATTCTCGTTATGGATTTTGTATTCAATAGGAATGGAAAAATACTTTTTTGTGGTATGGGTTTTAGGTTAAAGTATCCGTCACTTTACATTATTTAAATATCAACTTTATTGTACACCTGAAACTTAAAAGTATGCCAACATTTTAGGTACCTTGCAATATAACTTAGTAGGAATTTTTTTCAAAGAATTTTGAATTTAAAAAAAAGTAGAGTGGAGTAGAGTATCGATCCTTTCTAAGTCAACGAATAGACGATTTTTTATTTACTACTTTATTTCTTGAATAAATTAAAGTAAAATAAATTAAATTAAAATAAAAGAAATATAAAATAAGTTGAACTTCACTTTTAATTACGTTTAAAATATACAATGAAATTTTATGAAATTGAAGTTTTAAAGATGCTTTTAGACATATCGTTCACTTCGAACAACTTGAAGTCGACCATTCTAATTTTGTAACAGTTTTCAGGGAATTATTCACGAATTTCATAAATAATGTGCCTTATGTTCACAGTTTTAATTGTTGCTGATTTATTAACACTTATAGGCACCGAAGAACCCTTTGGTCGAATTTCTCTTCCAGTACTGTTGTTCGTATTTGGAACGTCTCGAACGTCTGAACTCTTGTGACATTAGCTTTGTCTCAGAGCTCTTTTACATGCTATTTACTGTTTAAAAAGTTATAGACAATTACTTGCCGATGGGTGGGCGGCAGAGTCTTTACATGATCTCTGGTAGAGACCATCAGTTTTATCAAGATCAGCATTACACTACCAGACATTTCGGAGGGTATATGGTGCACCAAGGAGATTACTGCAGTGCAGAAATGAATCCTCTGTCTGGTCGATAAAACCGTGGCCTGTATAAAAGAGACGGTACATCCCCTAATTATATGGGAGGACGCCGAAATGGGAGTTGTGGAGAAGGCAGAAGTGCCAAAGGCCCAAATATTTCTTGGCTACTGACTCAGCATACTGAAAAATGGCCGAATTCTGGGCTAAATATCAAATTCGGAAATTCATGTCAGCCAGTGTTATGACACTAAAATGACTGCAAAGGAACAACTCGTAGAGTTGACCATCCCTCTAGGCCTCTTATAGTCCAAAACGGGTTAAATGCTTGATATCAAGGTTTGGGTTTAGTTTTGGTAACGCCCAGCTCAGACCCAGGTTTAAGAGAATTCGGATAGAAGCCGTCTGGAAGCCAAAAACAAGGCCAACGACCGCAAAGCCATCACCAAGCACTGTCGAGGGCAACACCCATGCCCAAGTCTTTACTTCTGACGGGCACAGGAAGTAATAAAAAACTAAACTAGAGACAAAGGAGAACCTTCGAAACACGCAGGGTACGGAAGGTGAAGTCGGGGAAGATTCGCATTGAGTCCCACCAAATATTCAGTTTCAACCTTTTAATCTTCAGTTCTGCCTTTGTCACCGTTTTCGTAGCCTTATCTCTCTTCTACGATGCAATATGTTGTCACAAGTAATCCATTTATGATCTGTATATTTTGTAGAAGAAAATGTAGCGGCCAAAGTGTTCGATTTTGTGATTCATTATTATATATATAATATATGTATAGACTTTTTTCATAAGACGCTGTAAATTAGTGAGCCTTCCATTTAATTTTAGTAGTTAATCCAAAGAAATTGTTTAAGTCAATTAAAGTTGATGGTCAAGCTTAAATATGCTTTATGACGCCATGTGTACTTACAACCCGGTCATACTCAATTCTTCTTCAGAAAAGCCCCGAAGGGCTCATTGGGCAAGCTTCTCTTCCATTGCTATTGTGCGTGTTAAATTTGGACAGAGACCTACTTATTTTAGCCGGATCCGAACGGCAGAACCCTTGTGACATCACCCTTTCTGGGCTTTCTTACAGAGTTCTTTTAGAAGCTTTTTCATGGCAAGTTGTTACTGTCGGAAAAATTGCCAATTGTTTGCCGATAGGTGGGTACCGTTCGAAAGAAAAATCTTTTCGATATTAAATTTATTATGCATCAGCCGGGGATTGAACCACGACCTACAGATCAGAAGGCTAACACAGTAACCACTGAGCCACGGCACTCACTATGTCTAGAAACCTACTCATGCTAAAATTTTATTGTGTTAAGAACATATTTTTTTGTTGAAAATATATTGTTAGCACCTAAAAGTATGCTGTAAAAAACTAGATTTTTCAGATGATGGTACTCTTAGTAACATAACAAATGCATTTATAAGTCTCGTATAGTTCATATTTTTTTATAAACAATAATTTATTAATTTTAAACAATAAATGCACGAAATGAAGTAATTGATGCCCTTTTTAATTAACTTTGTTTTTCATTCCAGCACCAGCATCACCTCATTAACAAAATAACAGTGTAATTTAGTTACAAATCAAATCCAATATCAAGTCAATAGAAAGTGTAGCATGATATCACCAATTAAAATACTATATATCCAGCAGGATAATAACAGCGATGTCGACTACGACCATGACGACGACGACAATGATAATTATTTTGATAAGCACTACTTGAAACTATACTCACACGCAGACAGCAACTATTTGCAATCTTGTCTCGTATTAAACGCAAAAATGAAAAAGACAATAACTACATACATACAACAACTGGCTGATTCTACATCTTCTATATAATTTCATATGTACTCGTAGTCGTATTACTAATATGGAGTATGATGTTACATATAATTTAGTTACCACATATTACACAACTACCAGTATCATCAAACTGATAATACTTGTTACTTGCTACTATTAAGTGTATAGTAGCTGTAGACTGTCTTTATGTTCGTAGCCCAACAATTAGCAATGAATTGGAGTCAATGGCGTAACAATAATAGAAATGAGTGAAGAGTTGAGATGAGAGAAAGAGACTGACTCACAAAATATATTGTAACTTAAAGGAAGTTAATATCAAGATAATGTCAATTGCCAGACTTACTTATATGTGAAAAAATATTTATTCATTATCATAGAAGACATAGACATAGATTAACAAATTTTCTTATGGATTTTAGATATAAAGACATTTCATCGTAGAATGAAGTGGTCTCTTGCACCGATCTGTGAAATCTTCAGAACTCGAATATAAAACGGGGAAGAATTTGTAATTCAAAAGACTCTTTGCAGGACTTTAATAGCACCTAGTAATTTTACACAAGACCCTTAGTACCATTCAAATGTCCTTGAATACCATCATCGTCATCACACCTTAGAGCTACGACCTTGAAATTATAATATCATTTACTTTCTTTTTTTACAATTTATTTTATTATATGATTTTTCTATCATATTCTTATATGTTTGTATCTGTTACAATTCTTTGTATTTCTTTCTATGAAGTTCTCATTCTGCCAATAAGACTCTATCATAAGTACATCAGTATAAATGTTTCTACGTATTTGGTCATATGTTAGTTATATATATGTAGAACTCTATTACTAATTGAGTTATTTGACCACTTTCTTTTTCTAATTCTTGTAACTATTTTTGTTTTTATTTTGCCCGTATGTTGATACTTCAATTTCTTCACAAGAGGAAGAAACAAAAAGTAAAATCTCACTGCACAAATGGAAAATTGTTATACGTTTTTGGTCAACTCTCATTCTATCGTTCTTATTTTGGTGTAGTTGCATGTTGAGAAGATATGTTTCACTTTTTCTGACGTTGTGTTGTTGTTTCTATGAAGCTTCTTATTTAACATTATACACAAATATAATGATACTTGGCGGAAAATGTAATAAGACCTGACTGGCTTAGATATGATTATGATACTCATACAGCTTATAATTTAATTTTGGATATGTCTTGAACTCTCATATATTTCAACGAGTTCAAATTAACTCCTGAGCCTTTAATTGATTATGCAATTATTCAAACTTTCATCTAGCTAATTTCCACTATGTTTTTTACTACAGTAACTTGAAAGTGGTACACTTATACAATGAACTTTGGAATCTCGGAACGAAAACTTGGCAATTTGTCTTACAAATGTATTTCAAATTGATTATGGAAAACCAATTCACAACGATTAGAATTGAGCAATACCTACAGGGTTTAATTATTTTGCACATGCAAGTATTTATATACTTTTTCTTTTCTTAGTAGATATCTCTTAACCGATATGTATTACATGAGTTTCTTTTTCTGTTTCCTACAAGTTTCAACTTGTACATTTATATCATATATATATAAATATATGTACTTGTAGTACAGTGATGTAAAAATAATTATTAAAAATTAAATGGAATACAAACAATTCCAAATAATGTTCTGAGTTCTAGAGACTTTATTTTTTCCATATTTATTAAGTGCGGGCTTTGATATATCTTCAGAGAGGATATATTCATTCATTATTTAATGAATCTTATGTGCAATAGCTAGAAAGAAGACAAAGTTTTCCTAATTTTCTTTTGTTTGAACATACCCTCATATGTTAGAAAGTACCACAGGGACTGAAGCACAGCCCATTATTGAAGTAAATAAGTCGGAGAATACCGTAGAAGAAAATTACACCAGGCACTCAGCAAGTGTTGAACATTATGCCAAAAGTCCATTATACTACAGTCCTCTGGTTCCGGTTATCAGTTTTAAACACTAACATAAGTAAAAAAATAGCACAGGAACTCAGGTACAGTCCATTATGAAGTTGGTTAGAAGGAAATTTCATCAGACACTCAATTTTGCTAATAAAACCTAGTTATGGTGTTATTCTCTGTTATTCATTTCTCAACTTATTAGTACCGATAACCTTAAAACTTCAAAATCTTAAAGAAGCAGAGCAAACACACTAGAACTAATCCAGAATCTCTTCTCTCCATAGGTAGCATATTTACAACTGCGACCCAATCCAATTAGCATTAAATACTTAGCAAACTAAAAAAGGCCGGTATAAAGTCATACTATGTGCCTGAAGTATTTATTGTCACATATAGAAATCGCTTCGAGGATTTGAGCTGTATGGTTTTAGTCCATCGCCAACTTCTTGCAGCGTTCTATTATTGATCACTTCTTCAAGTAAAAAAATCACATATGGTGACCATAATAGCAGCAGATGTTACTTCAACAATAGGACCAGATTCAGAATAACTGACAGAAGAGATTTTGAGTAGCATAGTTTTAGTCTTAGGGGAGCCTTTCGTGATCATGCCTTCTACCGAAAAAATTACAATTGGTGACCTTAACAGCAGCAGATGGTGTTTCAACTATCAGATCAGATTAATTCTAACTGACAAAAGTGACCATCCTAACTAAGTCGTTTATGGTTTCGTTTCCCAGGATTCCTGATTGCCCAGAAATCCAAAGAATGAACAAACGATTTCACCTCTCGATAGAATTTAGTTTAATCTTGCATAGAAGTAGTTACAGAGCCGTAACGGGTCTTGACTTGGTTTTCTCCTCAGACCAAAATATTAATTTTCACTTCCATCTATTTTGTCCTGATAATAGAAAATATGTTAATTCGGTTTCTGATACTTAAACATACCTACCGAGGGAGAAATGGATCATAATATAATTAGATTCTATAAAAATTTCAGATCAAGAACTTCCAGGTTGTATAAAAAATGGATTTACGGGGGTTTGGATTCGCAGTCATCATTTTTGCCTGTATACATTTCAAACGTGACTAGAAACAACAACAACATACTTATACTCATAACATATACTCATACTCATGAACGGTACTATTTATTCGCAATTTGACCAGTGTTCAGTCATACAAATAAGTTCTAAACAAAAACTGTCTACCATTAAATGGGGTTTCTTCTAATACTGTCCAACATCTAACACCAACAATAGTACTAGAAGAGCAGCTCGGCCAAAGAGCCCTTTGGGGCTTATAAGCGCCATATATTCATATTTTTTTTTTTTTAGTAGGAACCTACTTATTTCAGCTGGTGTCGAACTGCAGAACCCTTGTGACATGACTTTTTCTGAGCTTTGTCACAGAGTTCTTTTAGAAACTTTTCCGTGGCAAATTGTTACTGTCGGTGGTCACAGTTAGAAAGAAAAATCTTTGCGATGTCAAGTGTTTGCTTTAGCCGAACATTGTACTCACAATCTACAGATCAGAAGGCCAATGCATTAACCACTGAGCTACGGCACCGACCGTTAAAGTCCTGAAAGTACTTTGGATGGATCAATTGATGTTCTTTGAAGCCCCACATGGTATTCGTGTTTGCAGTATCTTCGATTTGAATCTTGAATTTTTAATATAAATTGAAAATATTGAAGTAGAAATAGACATTCCAGTCAAGAAGGTATTGTATTTCGTGATTAGCGAAATTGACAAAAAAATTTATTTTCAGATGGAACGGACATTAACTGAAATAAAAGAGTCATTTATACGTGATGAGATATTCACGAGGTTTCTTTCTTTCCAAGACGGCTCAAAATGTGTTATAGGACAGCTCAAACAGCTTCTTAATAATTCATAATTTTCATAATTTCATTCATTTCATTTTTTTTTTCAAAGTAAACCCACCTATTTGTTTAGCTATACAGATTTTGCACTTTGCTTAAAAAAATTTTAAGT
Source organism: Megamerina dolium (assembly GCA_963854835.1). NCBI lineage: Eukaryota > Metazoa > Arthropoda > Insecta > Diptera > Megamerinidae > Megamerina > Megamerina dolium. The sequence continues at coordinate 30,840,894 of OY978525.1, forward strand.
GTGTTACTAAATTCATTTTCTCTTTTTAGTAATTTTATTTCAAAGAATCTCCAAAGAATGTACCAAATCAGGCAGTGCTGAATATTATCCTCTTAGTACGAGCTAATGTTTGACAGATGCGTAGAACATACTCGGACGTTTTGTCGTCTTTCAACCAAAAGCAAGAAGTTATCTTTTCAGATAGTCCCAGGGATGTTATTTCAGAAAGAATTCTAAAGTTTTTTTTACCTAGTTCTCAAACATTGCTATTGCAAAGCATGCTTCTGTATCAGTTCAATGAAGTACAAAGTCATATCAGGCGTAGTAAAAAGAAATCCATTATTTTTCCAATAAATGGCTTTAGTAATCTGTATCTCGCGTTGTATAAGTACGATAGGGTTACGCTAGATGCCGTCAGAAAGAGAGAGATTTTGTACAAAATAAACTTTTCAGCAGTTTTCTGATTGCTTGACCCAGTATTGTTTGAGCACGCGTCAAAGATGGACACCATTAAAGAGTTTTTCTTCGATAAAGGCGAAAACGCAAGCCAGACAATTGGAAATGTCGATAGTGTTTATGGTCTTGATATTGCAACAGCAAATCACGTGCAATTTTGGTTTCGTCCATTCCGGTCCGGTAATTTTGACGTCAAAGATGCACCATGCTCTGGAAGACTAATTGTCGAAAATATCGATAAAATAATGGAAATCGTCGAGTCTGACGGTCATGTAAGCACTGTTTCTATTGCCCAGGAGTTAAACATTGCACAAAAATCCGTTTGGAACAATTTAAATTAGGGTGGATACAAAAAGAAGCTCGAGTTATCGCACACACGAGTTAACGCAAAAAACCTCATGGACCGAATTTCCATCTGCGAACCACTGCTGAACCGCAACAAAATCGATCCATTTCTGAAGCGGATGGTTACTGGTGATGAAAAGTGGGTCACTTACGACAACGTCAAGCGAAAAGGGTTGTGGTCGAATCGCGGTGAGCCGGCGCAAACGGTGGCCAAGCCAGGATTGACGGTCAGGAAGGTTTTGTTATGTGTTTGGTGGGACTGGCAGGGAATCATCTGTACTCTCAACAATTGGACCGTCTGAAGGAAACAACCGCCCATAAGCGGCCAGCTTTGGCCAATTGGAGAGGAATTGTGTTCCGTCAGGACACCGCCAGGCCACACACATCGATAGTGACTCGCCAGAAGCTCCGGGAACTTGGTTGGGCGGTTATTATGCATCCACGTTATAGTCCGAACTTGGCACCAAGTGATTACTACCTGTTCCTGTCTATGACGAATGATTTTGCTGATGAAAGAGAAGCTTGTGAAAATCGACTGTCCCAGTTTTTTGCCACTAGGGACGAGGCTTTCTATGAGAGTGGCGTTATGATATTACCCTCAAAAGGGCAACAAGTTATCGAACAAAACGGTGCATATTTGACCTAAATCGGATCATTCTAACTATGCTAAATAAAACCTTCAATTTAATGCAAAAATAATGGATTTCTTTTTACTAGACCTTGTATCTGCTTTCTCATTTACATGTGTGTGTGTCAAAGAATTTTTCAACAAACTTAGAGGAAACCCAACTCCAAGAACAAAGAGCCTTTATGGTAAGGTCAACATCGAAGAAGATAGTGATCACAGCACGTCTTAGAACTTTATCGGGGATTATTTTCAAAGAAGTTGCAATTGTAGGCATTTTAGGTTAGGAAACACTTGACCAAAAACCAATGAGGAATAATTGTCCTTTATGAAGACACTTTTATGATGGAGTTTTTCTATCATATTTCGTATCTCTTTAATCGAAGACGAGGAATTCTCAATTACATGCACGATGTCAGCTTGTTTTGCTCAACACTATACATAAACTTGCTTCTGTACATTTTCCTCTTCACATACTATACTCGTATATTATATCTATTCACGTGTGTTGTTGCTTAGAAATTTTGCTACTTTTGTTGTTACTTAACTTCAAGTTAAACTTCCGGCGGCGCCATTACAACATACAGTTTCATTAGCGTACATATTTATGTACTCATATGTGTAATATCGTAGATATGAATGTATGGTACACATGTATGTGTGAATATGTCGAGCGATACATGACACTTCTGTAGTAGTTCTGTAATTAACTTTTATTTTATACACATACTGATGCTACATACATATATTTATACTTATTTGTAACCCAGCTTCTAAATTGTATGCCCATATACTCGTACGTATGTAAATATGACAGTATATATGGAGGGGAGGACCCATATATATTGTATTTATTATTCTCAAGTAAGAGTGAGTCGACAAAAAAAACACACACACACAAAAAGAAGAAGAAAAGAAACTATTCTTTTCACTGTCTTAAAGATTAGTAAAAGTTGTAATTTGTAATGTTCTATGTATGAGATAAATTTGTAGTTGCTTTGGTTTTTCTTTTTTTTTTTTTGGTTGGCATGTGTAAAAGTTATTCTATTCATTTGCTATATACGAAAGCATGTCTTGCTTATATTTCTATATGTATTCTTCCTGGAAATGCGGGTGTATTATGGACGATTATCAAGTCTGTTCTTTGTTCATATAAATCTATCCAAATATATGTCTTGTATGACTATTGAATTTATGACCATCGCATAGAGAAATTTACTTGAGTTGTTCTACCGTATGCCCTACCTACCACCACAGCTTAAGTACATACTGGTCTTTTGTGCATATTGGTATTAGATTTGTTAAATATTTGTAATGTATTTTATTTACTTACAAATGAATACCGTCATACTTAATAAGTTTTTGTATTAGTTTCCTCTATGCTTGAACCGAATGGTCGGTCATATATATAAGAGAGTGATTTAATCATTAAGATTATATCGATTATTTGATGGAAAGATATATTTAATTAATCTAAAAATGAGATTGATTAATACTTCTTATTTCTTAGTAGAGTAAATCATACAATAAGTTTGGTTCAGCAATAACACAGGCACGTACAGCGGCAGAGATCATCATTTTCATAAGTAAAATTTTTTCGGATAGAAGATTCGAATATGGAGTTAGTTTGTCTCGGTTAGATGGGATTTCGTAAACAAACCTATCCAGCATACCCTTTGGATTGGCCTCATTAATTTTTCCTTCTGAATATCTTTAAAACAAATTTACCTTCTATTTCTTCGTTTTATCAGGGCGCCCGCAAAAGGTTAGAATATATCATCTACCCCTATTAAGTTTTACTTCAAAAGATATTTCCTAAACATGCTTATGACCTATCTTCGTTCCTGATCGAAGCTTCTCTTCAAAAGTAACTTAAAATCACATAAAAAGGGTCATAACATTCCCGGGAATCTTCTTTAGAGCGGTGATATGTATGACCGATCTCATTAAATTTTTTATGGCTCAATATTTTTCCCAAATATATGAGAAATTTGCTCAAATTATCCACACCTGAATGAAAGGCTTACCTTGAAACCATTTCGGCACAATATATTTTAGGGCTCTCTAAGTCTACAGTTTGACACTTTATGAACGATTATATTTCGTTGAAATATTCTCGAAGAACACTAGATTTTCTTCTTAGGTATCATTGACACCTGATGTCACATTTGGACATTGAATTCAATAAATCATAGTTTTAACTCCCTAAATAAACATTTTGTTTGAAACTTTTTTGTATAAATTATTTAATGAAATTTTTAAACAACAAAACTTGCATCAACCATCATTTAGAGCTCTAATTTTATCTATAAAAATATGGGTCGATTAGAAACTAGGCATTCAGTCAACATACCAATGTGTATTTCTATTGTGAGCTGCTAGGTTTGATAAATAAATATGTGGGCACATAAAGCCCCAAAGGGCTCATTGGTCGAGCTTCTCTTCCATTACTGTTGTGCGTCTTAAATTTTGGACAATATTAGAAGGGACCTACTTATTTTAGCCGGTTCCGAACGGCAGAACACTTGTGACATCACTTTTTCTGAGCTTTGTCACAGAGTTCTTTAAGAAGCTTTTTCATGGCAAGTTGTTACTGTTGGAAGAATTGCCAATTGCTTGCCGACAGGTGGGTACCGTTCGAAAGAAAAATCTTATCGATATTAAATTTGTTATGCATCAGCCGGGGATTGAACCACCGACCTACAGATCAGAAGGCGAACACACTAACCACTGAGCTACGGCACCCACAGGCCGTAGGTTTGATACAATATATTTATATAAATTCGAACATCAGTCACTCTCGATGAGAATATATAGTGCTCGGTGAGACCACTTTAGCAATATACAATACAATTGCTGCATATTTGCGTTGGAACGTCAAGATTTTGATAAAAATTATATTTTGGCTAATTTTAAAATTATTCAAAGGAAAAGGATCTTTATGCTGCCGAGATACTCCCAAGGTGACCTTCCTATTAATGGGTTCGATACACAATATATCATCCCACGATATGTCAATAATGGTTCTGGATCAGTCAAGCACTGCCTCTGTCGAAAATTATTCTTGTGACTGAATAGAAACAAATTTTCAACTAAATTTAACGACCTGATTTAATATAGCCTGTAATTCTATCTGTTTACAAGAAAATTCAATGCCTTATAAAATCAAGTATTGATTTTTAAAGGTGTTTCCGAAAAATATTGTATTTTTTAATAAGACTGCTTGAAAACATCTCAATAGATATAATCCATACATTATAAATGCAGGCAAGACGGAAACCATTTATGTAAGACAACATCCAAACAAACCTTAATGCAGGACAGAGAAAATGTAGACGAGACTAGACAAGACTAAATTCCGATAAGAGGAAATCCAGACAAGACACAATCCAGACAAAATGAAATTCATAGAAGATTCATTGAGGAAAAAGTATAAACACATTATTTTATAATAAATATAATAAATTTATAAATGAGTTCAATGGGTTTTGTATGAAATCCCCAAATACTTGTACAGCACCGGCAATGAATAAATGTAAGTTGTATTTTTGAAGCAGCTAAATTAATTCATTTGGATGAGGTGTTGTCTGCATTTTATTTTGTCTGAATTTAGTCTTGCTTAGTATTGTCTAGATTTAGTTCTGTCTGGATATAGTGCTCGGATTTTTGCTTTTTCTAAATTTCATTTCTTCTGGATTTCATCTCGCCTGGCTATTTCCCTATCTGGATATTTAAAAATTGTGTGGATTAAGTCTGATCTTGATCTTGTCTGTCGTGGTTAAGGAGTACTGTTTAATTTTCGGGAACTAAGGACCAGTACACATTAAAACATTTTTTACGAAATTATTATGTTATTAGTAGATGTCCTGTTAGGTTAATTACCTCAACAGTAGCCTAGATTCACTCTCAGAAGAGCTCTCAATAATATTTGCACTTAATAAGATTCAAAATCATATATCCAATAATGAATAGAAAACAAATAAATTAATACATATGTACGTATGTGGGCACATACGAAATAATTTACACTGAGAGTATAAACAAATATCAAAATGGTAATTAGAACAATAACAATTATAATAGCACAAACAGGTAAGTAGATATGAATAATGAACCGCCATATTCGAATTAAAACAATCAGAAATTTACAACTATATGCAACATATACATATATGAAACAAAACAACAGAGAACGGTTAGGTAATTTTACAAATGGTTACAAAGAGATTAGTTACAAAGTACCAGTTACAAATAGACTAGTACAAAGAGTCTGTTGCAAACAGACCACACACAAAAATTGTAGTTACAAAAAGACTACTTACTAAAAGGATGGTTACAAAAGACTAGTGACAAAAAAGTGGTTACCTTTAGACTAGCTACAAAAGGGCTAATCACAGAGTTTAGTTAGAAAATTGTGGTTACAAAAGTACTAGTTATAAAATAGTGGTTACAAAAGTACTAGTTATAAAATAGTGGTTACAAAGAAACTAGTTAAAAACAGAGTGGTCACAAATAGAGTAGTTGGAAAGGGCTGGTGCTGAACAAATCGGTTATATGTTGCTGTATATGTGAAAGAGATGAGAATTCATAATATAAAGCCTTGACTAGTAATATAATGTTTACAAACATAATAGTTACAAAAATCGTGAAAAGCGAAGCAATTTAGAATAGATAATTCATGGTATATATTTTATTGCAATGCAAAGGCAAATGCAAGCGACTTACACTAAAATTTTGAACTGGAAAATCTATGGTTCTACAACTAAATTATATGTATATGACCTACAGGGTAGATGAGCATATATGCAACCTTATGTATGTATAATCCATAATAATAATAGAATTGCATGCAAATCCAATATAGTTTGTACATACATAAATATGTGCACAGACATATATTTATTTCCCACCAGATGTCACCACCAGCAAAATGTTATTATGCTTGCTGGTTTGTTATTGCGTCGTCATATTTTTGACTTTCATATACAGTCGGTATGTGGGTACCTACTAGGTAGATTATACATGCATTCGGTATGTAAATATATATAGTAAAATACAAATTTATATATTTATATACGAGTACATACATCATATGCATGCATATGTCACTACCAATGACACCAGCCATCATCATTACCATCGCCAACACATCTGCTCTGTTGACCACATTCCACATTAAATATGTAGGTATATTGTATATGTGTATTTGTATATCTCTGTATAGCTAGAAATGCATTTCTGTCAACACAATTAATATTAATTTCATTGAAATGGAATTTATTCTGAGATACGTAATCACACACACATCCATTGCAATTTGAAGGCAAAATCAAAATTTGTCGATTTTGATTAATACGAATCTTAAATAAAATATTACTTATATCAGACTCTGAAATCGAAATTGAATGTTAAATAAAATATTACTCTTTACTCGTATTATAAATTCATACATCCGATGCTTCAGAATGGCTGCACGTAAGATATAATTTGTCGAAATCACTAAAGCACTAGAGCGAGGAGGCTATTGTGAAGAACTTGAATCAACTAACTAGTGTCCTTAAAATTCGACACTTCTAAGTAACCTGAACACTGTACTATGTACACAGAAATTGTTAGCCGCAGGAATTATTCCTTATTTATGTTTACAATTTTGTGAAGTGTTTGAGAATTATAATTCATCAATATGTCTAAAGTGCCTTGTTTGACAAATATAAAATGATACCTATATATGAGCGTGTATGTAAATCGATGTAGCTGTTTAGAAAACTAATTTCTTCTAGATTTCATAGGCTCAAAATATTCGTCCATATTGCATGGGAGCTCACTTAAGGGGTACAAATATATAGGATGAATCTTGGGTGCAAATGAAAGTCCGCATATCTACAGACTTTCTGGGAGCCATGTAAGTTAATCTAATAAAATATAATAATTTCCCTTAAGAGCCCAACCATGAGGTGGAAATATAAGATGTTTATGTTCAGGTGAAATGCTTAGAGTCAAAAATCAAGGCAAGTTGACCCTATATCTTAACCCTCTAGAGGGGATTACTGGGTAGTTATGGGATTATTTTTTAATTTCCTTGAGATTTTTGGTGGTGATAGAGAATACATATGTTCAAGTAAAATGCTGGGAAGTAAAAATCAATGGGCTTAACCCTACTATTCATCTCACTAGTGACAGATCTTTTCATGTGTTTTTGGATCATTTTGGGAGCCGACTTAAAGGATAGAAAAAGGGTATGTGTATGTTGAGATAAAATGTTACGGAGTAAAAATCGATGGAGATCGACCCTGCATCTCATCTTTGTAGTGACGATTTGTGGACATTTATAGGGTTATATTTCGATTTTCTGGTATTGTCGGATAATTTGGAGAAGAAAAGTAAAATTTGCGGATAAGTGTATTTGAGAAAAGTGTTTTATAGGTCAAATTAATGGGGCTCCGGCATCGGTAGAAGGGAATTTTATAAAAATCTAAATTTTGTAGTGGAACTGCCCTTTGTGGGTAATGTGTTCTCTGAAAATATTGCAGGAAATAAAATAATTGAGGTTGACCTTACATTTCACACCTCTAGAAACGAGAGATTATATGTAGTTAAATTATAAGAAAAATGATGGAAATATCAACAGCGAGTTAAGTTGTTCCAGAGCCTTATTTATTTTTGCCTGATAGGTACTAGTAGCAATTATCTGTGTCGTAATAAGAAATTTCATAATTGCAGCTTATATATTTTCCATATCGTAACACTCGCCTGCTCAAAACCAAAAGAACAGTCAAAACAATGAATTTTTACAGACATTTTGGCTTTGAGTAGAGATATGACATTGAAAACCATCGCTAAAATTGTTCGTTTTGAAACTCATTTATATAGAATCATCGTTCTTAGACTAAAGTATAATTATGCTCCGTTCCTAGAAAACATTGAGAGGTTTTCGCCAACCTTATTCACCCCACTTGACCTTCTGTTATTATTTCTGGTTTCTAAACAAATGAAAAGATTAATGTCAAACACGAAGACCATTTATCAATCTAATGCCTACCTCGAGAGAGTTCCAAACGCTGGAGAATCGTGGACCGTTTGATAAAAGTTGGAGAATTGGATAAGTTATGGTGCTAATAGGAGACTATGGCGCAAAATGTAAATGAATCAACTTAAAATAATCTATTCATAAAGACTTAGTGGACGTCAACACTCCGATTGTAAATTCTTTTATGTACGAGGGCTTATTGATAATGAAGCTACCTAAGTAGGAAAAAACCATTTTTTTTTTCAAAAACCATTTATTTCTCAACATAGTCTCCTTTTACTTCTACACACTTAGTAAGACGATATTCCAACTTTTTTACGTATACCATCCGAATAATACGATTTCGGGAACCCCTCAAAATACGCGTTAGTTTCGGTAATCACTTCTTCGTTTGAGCTGAATCTTTTACCTGCGAGTTATTTTTTTTTAAGTTTGGAAACAGGAAAAAGGATTATAAGGTGGATGATCAACCAATTCGAAGTGTATTTCACGTAATTTTAGCATCGTATCTAATGCTGTGTGAACCGGTGCGCTGTCTTGAAGAAAGAGCACTTTTTCCTTCTTTAAATGTGGTCGTTTTTTCTTGATTGCATCATTCAATTGATCCAATAATGCACGATAATACTTTCCTGTGATGTGGATCCTTTTTCAAGATAATCGATAAGCAATATTCCGATTGCATCCCAAAATACAGTGGGCATAACCTTGCCAGCCGATTTCACTGCCTTCGCCTTCTTCGGAGCACTTCCACCAGCTTCCACCCATTGTTTCGATTGATTTTTGGTTTCAGGTGTGTAGTGGTGGACCCTCGTTTCATCAACAGTTATTAATCGACGCCAAAAATCAACAGGATTACGCTTTATCATGTCCAAACACCGCTGTGAAGTGGTCTCTCGAACTCGTTTTTGTTCGACACTGAGCAAACGCGACACCCATCTTGCCGATAGCTTTTTCATATGCAAATGTTCATGCAAAACGTTGAACACACATTCATATGAGATGTTTACCATTTCAACAATCTCACGCAACTTGACTCGGTGATCATTCATAACGATATCGAGGATTTTCTTGATATTTTCTTCAGTAACCACCTCTTTGGCCTTCCTGTTGATGGTATTGCTGTAGTGCTTGTTCGGCCGCTTTAAAAAAAAAACAGCAATCCAATATTTTACCAAGTTATCTGACGATTCAGACCCACCGTAATGTTTATCGAGCTTTTCTTTTGTCTTTTTCGCCGTTTTCCCTTTCAAATAATAGTGTTTAATCACTGCACGAAATTCGCTTTATTCCATTTTTCAAGAAACACAAAAGTTGGTTACTTCAAACCACTACAACAAATAAACTAATCGATAAATTTGGGTGAAATTTTAACAGCTGACGTTTGACAAATCGCAATTTCAAAAAAAAAAATTTATCAATCTGCGCTCGTAGATACGAGAGTAGATTTAAAAATTACCGTGACTTTGCTGAGGGAAATTGACATTAGCGGCGCGCAGTGCAATGTGTCAAACGGTACCATACTAAATGTCAGATTGATTTATAGAATTCTAATTCATAAAATTAATTTTCAATAGAATTAAATACATTGCATGCGAAAATCAATAAAGTCAATCTCTTTAACAGATTATTCAGTATTTTCGTATAAAGAACCAACCAATATGGTTCCTTTTCTATTTCTCTCTCTTTATATATCTATCTATTATGCATGCATTCTGTTTCACTCATTTTTAATAACTTTGACCCATATGCAAGCTGTCACGTATGTAAATATTCGTACAAAAACTTTTGACAAAACGAAACTCTCACTTCTCCGTCTTCAATCCCAAGAAAGAAAGAAAGACAAAGCCTGATTATGAGGAAAATTAAACTCAAACGCATACAAAACATAAACAATCAACTATGTATGTTTGAATATGTTCCAGCTACTGTTTACACAGTGGCACATATGTTCAAGTGCGTGAACATATATGAATAGTATGGCTTGAGGAACCAGTTCCTATGGTATATGTTTGCATATTTGTCTCAAAATATTCGTACATAAGTATGTACTTTACTTATATTGTATGCATTTGCTAACATATTGCTGTTGTTGTTGTAATACAACAAGTCGTTTCGTATATTTACCGAAAGGATTAACTATTCTTTTTATCGTCATCGGCATCATCAGCATTTTTCTTATACTCGTACTACATATTATTCTTTAACAAACAACCAAAATATCAACACAGAGCTGTGCTTTTTATTTATTTTTTTATTTTTTCTATGTCTTGGAGCGTAGTAGATGCTTCTTAAATTTTGCAGTATTTTTCAAGATATTCATTTATAAGAGAATGTGGAATTTCCTTATGAAATTGACATTAATATCAATAGAACTCTCAGATTGCCTCTAGAGGGTCTTCGTATACCTTTAAGGAACCATACAAAATGAATTCAAAAGCACCAGAAAATGGACAAATAAGTTCATAGCTGCCTGGGAATCTTCTTTAAGAGGATGTATCGTAAAGCCAACTGTCATTAGTTTTTTGTTTTCAATATTTCTCCATACATGCTTACACCTTCTCTCCACTTCTTGAGGGAGCTGCCATATAAAATGGATGTGAGAGCACCAGATAATCGACAAATAACTCCATAACTGCCTAGGATTCGACTCTGAGAAGGTGAATTGTATATTCGACCGCTATTAGTTTTGCATCTTAAATTTTGCGCCATAATTACTACCCCCTTACTTTTACCCCTTAAGAAGGTTGTCGCAAAAAATGATTGAAAATCACCTGAAAATTTTCTTTGATTTAAAATTTCATGAATTCATATTTTTGAGGTTTACCTAAACTCTAGTATCAATATTTAAATAGCAACCTGACGTATACTGACGAATACATTCCTCAACATTTTGATGCTTAAAGTCGTCTTAGACGACACATGTGCATTTAATGGTATCATTTTCATATTGCGAAAACGAAATAAATGAGGAAATCAAAGCGAAAAAGGTATCGCATTATGAGTATTATAATATGCTGTAATATTCTTTTTACGATAATATGGAACATAAAAAGAAACATATTTGATGTTAAGATTTTCTATACTTTTATTTTGAAGGGGTGAAAATAGTGATTTTTCATTTTGATGCGCTATTTTTCAATTTCGACAGTCAGATCCTCCTATTTTGCGGGGTTCCGTAAAAAATGTGCGGACTCAAAAATCGTAGTGGCGGAATTGCAATAAATGAAGTTGTATCGAGATCAAATTTTAAACAAATTGGAACAAAATCAAAAAATATCCTCACAACTGTCCAGACGTTGCCCCTACGGAAGTAAAATGTATGGCCGAACCCAACGAATTTTTCAAATGTATTGTATGATCGACCCCTAACTAATTTTTCTGCCATAAGATTTCCTTCAAATATGGTTACATCCTATCTGCACCCCTTAGAATGGCTATAATACAAAAGTGACCTAAAATTGAGTGGTGTTATCGTTCCCAGGGTACCGCTGTGGTAGTAAAATGTATTGTATGATCGACCCCTAACTAATTTTTCTGCCATAAGATTTCCTTCAAATATACTCACAATTCTCACTGATTCCCCCATCCGTTTGAGTGACGGTAATTGGGCTAGAAGCAACTGTGAGAAGGGTTTGGCTTTTGCAAACCACCTAAAAAGTGTGTTTACACCCAATCCACCCTCTTCACAGTCCTCATTACCAAAATTAACTTCTCAACCTTGCTCAATAACGCTCAAAATTAAAAAAAAGGACATATTCAAAGCAATTTATAAAGATTTAAACCCAAAAAAATCACCTGGTCCAGATAAAATTACCGGTAAAATGATAAAAGAGCTACCTCCGGTTTCAGTAATTCATCTGATGCACATTTTCAATGCTATCCTTCGTATTAAACACTATCCCAAATGCTGGAAAACTTCAAAAATTATTATGATAGCAAAACCAGGAAAAGACCCTACAAAAGTTGCATCGTACAGACCTATCAGCCTCCTGCCTCTACTTTCTAAAGTATTCGAAAAGCTACTTGTCATGAATATAACTCCATTTATTAACCTCAACCAACTGATTCCTCAACATCAGTTTGGATTTAGAAAACAGCACGGCACAATAGAACAAGTCCACCGCATTGTAACTCTGATAAGGAACACTTTTGAAGAAAAAAAGTATTGCTCAGCTGTCTTTCTTGATATCACTCAAGCTTTCGATAAAGTATGGCACGATGGCCTTATTTACAAACTCAAACTATTACTGCCTGCAAATGTCTCCTCATTGCTTAGTAGCTACCTCACGAAAAGACAATTTCTCGTACATCACAAGGATTACACAACAAATCCATTGGATATTCACGCTGGCGTTCCTCAAGGAAGCGTTTTGGGCCCCTTACTGTATCTCTTATACACTACAGATATGCCCAGCAATAACCATACATTTATATCGACCTTTGCAGATGATACGGCAATATTGTGCTCTCGCTCTAACCCCATAGAAGCTACTAAACTCCTGCAGACTCATATCGATTCTCTCGAAATCTGGCTAGCAAAATGGCGTATAAAAGTCAATGAATCAAAGAGCGTACATGTAACCTTCACGCTAAGGCCAGATACATGTCCCCCACTTAAAATTAATGGCCAATCAGTTCCACAATGTTCCTCAACAAAGTACTTGGGTATTCACCTCGACAGAAGGCTGACCTGGAAAAATCACATAGAGGCAAAGAAAACTCAGATCAAGCTTAAAATTAATCAGTTATGGTGGCTGTTACACAAAAGATCAAAGTTGAATCTCGAATACAAAGTGCTATTATATAAAGCAATCCTGAAGCCAATCTGGACTTATGGTATTCAGTTTTGGGGCACCGCATCTCCCTCAAATATCGAAAAATTGCAGCGAATACAATCCAAGTGTCTGCGAATTATTGTAAACGCGCCTTGGTATATGAGGAACGTTAACATCCATCGAGATTTAAATGTACCCATAATTTCTGAGGAAGTCGCAATGTCTTGCAGAAGCAGAAGCTAAAATATACTTACATGTTATATCCACTCTTTAGAGGGGTTGTCATACGAAATTGATGTAAAATTTACTCTCGCTGCTTTCAGCGTGCCCTTAGAGACATAAAAGATATAAGACATCCCATTCATGCTTTTCGTCAACGCTTTTTCCGAGGTTTCATGGTCTTTATATTTACTTTTTAAATTGACTTCTACTACTTCTAGGGTGCATTTAGAGGAGCAAAATATATGAGCAACCCCATTAACACTTTTGCCGAACACTTTTCCTCTTTATATCCACTCTTTAGAGGTGCTCCCCTATAAAATTGACGTATAGTCAACTCCCATTGCTTTCAGCACGTACTTGGAAAGGTAAACTATATGAATGACCCTATTAATTTTCTTTCCCAACACTATATTCGAACACCCTAATCCTAATCCTTTACCCTTTAGGGTAGCTTCTATATAAAATAAATACAAAAATACGTGAAAATCACTAAAAATCCCATAGCTGTCCCATAAATGAAATGTGAAGTCAACTTCCATTTATTTTTTCTGCCCAGCAATTTTGCCGGAGAACATAATTACACTTTGCATATAAGCATTGCATATATATGAATGTAATGACATAATAATTCCGGTTGAAATTCATTTCATTTATTTGTTCGCTTATCGAGCCTATTTGCGTTAATTAAAGACTTCAATTTCAACAAATTATTACTAATTATGTACAATACTTGTTCATGGTATACTATGACTATTTACAAAATAAAAATGGTTAGCATTTATAATGAAATAAATAAATTGTGTTTATGCGCTCTTTTTTCCTATTAAACGTTTTATTTGTTCAAAAATTCAAATTAGTTATCATTTGTAGTGGGGAAAAATGCATTAATGTTTGGTAATTCATTTTATTTGATCACATTTTTATTATCGATTTTATTTTTATTTTTTTGTAGTTGTACCATTTTTAATTCATCATTATTTTATATCATTTAATTAATGATAAAATTCAATGATTTCACTGTGTGTGCTGGTTTTTCTGTCGAGAGGCTTCTTTATAAATAGTATTGTATATATATGTATAATATAACATACATGGGGTAATTCAATAGGATAATCGATTTTTTTAAATGAAATCAAACATTTTGTGATATACCATAAATGTAACATAATTTGTACCAAATGTCTTTTAAGAGCTTATTAATATATTCCATGATTTTGCACTGTACATTTTTTTAACAGGTATGCGATAATGATGACCATAGATGTGTCTACAAGTCAATAGCAACGTCTCTTTTTTTTAGTTTAAAGGAAATTATTTTAAGTTTAATTCTGGCTTCGTTGACTGACTACAGAAACTGATGAGCTTTGAAAGTATACCGGATTACGAGAATACCTTAGTGGACTGTCAAACGTGGCAGGTGTAGATTTGCCTTTTTTGAGTGTATTGCCGAAACCATATAGATTGCCATACTGATCAGATTGTGGAGACGAGGCCTCACCCTTTCAGATAATACACTCGAAAGTATTCTATTCCATGATAATTGATCGCAGACTCATCGTTTGTTTTAGAATATTTGTATTAAAGCTAAGCCGTAATTTTCTGATACTATTTTAATATTACTCGAATTGAGGACAGCCATAGTGAATATTTTCCTTTTATATTTTTAATATTTTTAATTGTTCTAGTAGGGGTTCCAGAGATTTTTGCAATATTCTCAAGGAGTGGGCACGCTAAGAGACCCTGGAGTCCCAAGCATGGTTAAGGGTTAATGTAATGGAGCGCTTACCTCATGCAGGCTAATTCATTTAATGTTTTATTTCCATAAATTTCTAAGCTGAACTACAAATCGCTATAGACCCAGTAAAAGAATGGACGAAAACTTGGCGAATAAAATTGAATGGCGGCAATCAATTCATGTGAATTACACCACCAAAAATGTAAGTTATAACCCAATAATGCTACTGGGTGCTCCATTCACACATACAAACACCACAAAATTTCTTAGCATAACTCTCAATGAACTAACTCGCAATGAACTAAATCTAAAAATAATAAAAATCTACTTGCTCCAGTGTGGTCATATGGTGCACAGGTGCCAGGCAAACCAATTGAAAAATAATTTAACGACTCCTAAAGAAAGTTCTCAGAAATACGCTCGCAACATTGACATTTACCGGAACCTCAGCATTAATATGGTCGCTGATGAAATAAAAAAACAAACAGAAGCCCACTCAATGAGGCTCCAGAGGCACTTCAATGACGAAGCCAGCAAGCTTCTAAATACCACAGGCAAAACTCGACGACTACAATGGAAAAATCTATATGACCGCTGGCTGTTAATCTAAAAGAGGGGTTTTTAAAAATTGCTTCATACATGTTCTTTAAGTATCCAAATCAAATTGCTCGTTAACGAACATTATTTGTATATAGTGTTTAAATGTTTGCGATACCTTTGTTTAAAGCATACCGACTCAATAGTGTGTCCAAAAGCCCATCTTAAAGGAAAGGCTCCAGTATCAGAGAGCCTTAATGGCAACTTCACTATCAGAAAAAATCGAGATATAGTGATCTCGGTATGAAGACTAATAATAAAAAATATGTGCAACTTATAATTCCCGAAGGGTCCTTAATCTAAGCTACTCTTGAAGTACTGTTGTGCGTCGTCAAATTTGGACAGAATTAGAAGGAACCTACTTATATTAGCCGGTTCCTAACGGCTGAATCTTAGTAACATCACCTTTTCTGAGCTAAAGTCACAGAGGTCCTTTAGAAGCTCTTTCATAGCAAATTGTTAGTGCCGGATGATTTGCCAATTGCTTGCCGACAAGTGGGTAGCGTTCGAAAGAAAAATCGTTTCGATATTAAAGTTCTGCTTCAGAAGATCAGAATAGATCAGAATGGCAGTGCACAAACCATTGAGTTACGGCAACCACTCGGTAAGTCACATTGGAAAAATGATTCTGAACTTTGTACCAAAGCAAAGATCCCTAATCATTGGATCAGTCCTATAAAAATTGAAATTCGAAGGCATATCGTTGTAGAAATCTGTGTTATATCCTTTAGATCAATTAATCTGCAGTAATAGCTGCAACCATTTCAATGAAGATGTGTACTGAAATAAAATCCGACATCCTATCGCTAGTAGTTTAAATTTTGACTCACTGCCACCTAGGCGATCTGGTTATCTGGTAAAAGTTCAAATCTCAAAAATAATCGATGCCCTCAGTATTGAATCACCCTGCGTAATTTTAATTACATTATATTATTCGATAATTTAAATTAATTGAAATTTTAAAATCAATTGCCAGTTTTAAGTGTATTTGTACGAGTACGAGCATGTATATGAGAAAATTTGATTAATGCATTTAAAACATTTGTATAAGTGTTATTAAATATTTTATTATATATATTTTTTTAATGACAATATACTATTTTATGCAATTTAAAATGAAATTAGATAATTGGTAAGCAATACGTATATAAAAAATTTCAATACATTTATTACAATTTAATTTGAAAAAAAGCAATATAAGGCAGCAGTTAAGAGTTGAACCGATCATACCGAATCATAAACGAATACATGACAAATATAAGTATGTTGGAGGAAAGAGATTAGCCAGGAATACAGATGGCTGATGAAATTAAATATCTAATCACGGTTTACAAGAAGGAGTTATATCACACTCATAATAACACTAGGGAGAATACAATATATACATACGTCTAATCCTAATCCCATTAATAGGAATCACTGTGAATAAAATATTTTTAACTTATCTTATCAATCGATGAATATACATTCGATTGTAAAAAGATCAATTTCCTAAGCTTTTCAAAAGACCAAACTGTAAATGAAGCTGCGTATTATAAATACTTGTAGAGAGTATAAATAGCATCTATAATTTTAATCTCTGAGTTCCTATCTATCGAACTATTTGTAACACTGCAATTGGAGAGTGGAAAATAGAGAACAGCGAATAATTATCAACAATACCAGTATGCAATGACAGTGATATGGACAAGGTGGACCATACATAATTTTCTTTTTAAAATTAAAAAAAAAAAATAAAAATAAAAATGAACGGGTATATTATTTGTTTATTCGAAAGAGCAAACATTCTCATTATATATGAAATACAACTCTATTTATGTGGCTGTATCGGCTGGCTTCACAGTAGATTTTTCTGCCATCCCAGTTTTCAAAGACCTTGGTGAGGGTTTCTGGCTCTATCTCTCGAATGACTTGTTTGATATTCGCCTTAAGAGCCTGAATCGTTAACAAATTGTTCGCATAATATCGCTCCTTCATGGGACTCCACCAAAAAAGACTAACAGTGTCAAATTGCAGCTCCAAGCTGGACAATTGACATAGCAGAGACATAACACTATTACCGAACTTGGCGCGATAGTGACATGAGCTGTGTGGCATGGTGCGCTAAAAATTATTTTCAACAAACACACCATTTGCGCTACGCAACATTGACTTTGGAAGAAAGTTCGCATTATTTCTCAACGTCAAGCGATTTATTTCGTTTTGAGGAGATATGATACTGATTTTCTGTCTGTAAAATAACTTATGACTTATGTTATGAAAAATAACTAACTTATGATTTAAAATAAATACCAATAAATGCTCCACCCTGTATATGTGAACGTTCACATGTGCTATGGACCATTTCAATAATAAGAATAGCAGTAACACATAATAAATATGGAACTGTTAGGCGAATACTACCAAGATGGTGGCTACCGAGTTGTAGAATACTAGTATACATAGAGGAACTCATATACAAAAACACCGCACATGTACAATATTTGTAACAACAGATTACGTGCCAACAAATAAATACTATGAGAGTTGTCATATGCTCTTTGCTTTATGTTCATTTTGTTATCATTGCCACCTCGACTACTCAGTGAGTAGGTAACTAAATGAATTATAAATCTTATTTAGCTTGTTACATCG
>OY978525.1:30859488-30980537 GCA_963854835.1 Megamerina dolium
AAAAACCCCCCCAATGAAAAAAACAAATATGCCTCGGATAAGGACTACCGCTTTTGTTGATGACCCCCGCAAACGAAAAAAGGACCACGATTTACGGATATGCACCTGGAATGTCCGATCCCTTTATAGGGAGGGTGCCTCTATCCAGCTGGTTGATGTCCTCGAAAAATACAGAGCTGACATCACCGCTCTCCAGGAAATGCGATGGACAGGACAGGGCTGCTCCAAAAGAGCGTCCTGTGACATCTACTACAGTTGCCATGCTGAAAGGCACGAATTAGGATGTGGATTTTTGGTCAGCAAGAGACTACGACATCTTGTCTCACAGTTCACCCCTGTGAACGAACGGCTGGCCACAATCCGCATCAAGGCAAAATTTTTCAACATCAGCCTTATATGTGCCCACGCTCCGACGGATGAGAAGGACAATGTGACCAAGGAGAGCTTCTTTCAGCGCCTCGAAGAAGCTTATGACCGCTGCCCCCGCCACGATATCAAAATCGTGCTTGGCGACTTTAATGCCAGGGTGGGCAAGGAAGGTACCTTTGGTCCAACTGTCGGAAAATTCAGCCTCCACCAGAACACCTCCGATAACGGAATGAGGCTGATCGACTTCGCCGCAGCACGAAACATGGTAATTGGTGGTACCAGATTCCAGCATCTCGACATCCACAAAGCGACATGGCTGTCTCCAGATCATCGTACAAGAAACCAAATTGATCATGTGGTGATTGACGGAAGGCATGCTTCCAGTGTGATGGACGTGAAATCGATCCGTGGTGCCAACATCGACTCGGATCACTACCTTGTTGCAGCTAAGGTGCGCACACGCTTATGTGTCGCAAATAACAAGAGAAGTCCCGCACAGAGAAAGCTCGACGTCAGTAAGCTGCAATCACCAGAGACAGCAGATGCATTTTCCACTCGGCTATCGAATCTGCTTATGCAGAACACTCCCCCACTTGATGATACATGCGCACGGTGGACACATATATCCCACTCCATGACTACTGCTGCCGAGGAGGTAATCGGTTACTACCGTCCTCTGAGGAATGAGTGGTATGATCAGGAGTGTCGCGACGCTACCGCAGAGAAAGACGCCGCCTACAGAAGAACCCTGCGTGCAGGCGCAACGCGAGCTGTTAAGGAGCGGTACAGAGAGAAAAGGAGTGCAGAGAGACGTCTTTTCAGGCGCAAGAAGAGGGAGTTGGAAAGACGCGAGTGTGAGGAAATAGAGATGTGTACCGACAAGAATGAGACTCGAAAATTCTTCGAAAAGATCAAGCGCCTAAGTGGAGGTTTAAATCCCGGAGCCTCTTCTTGTCGTGATGGAAATGGGAATCTGGTTACGGATGTCCAGAGTGTACTGAGTCTATGGAGGGAACACTTCTCCACGTTACTGAATGGCGATGCTACGAACAATTCCGCCAGTGGAGGAGATTGCCCGATAATCCCAATTACAGATGATGGTGTTGATGTTCCACCACCCGACTATGACGAGGTTAAAACGGCCATTTTAAGGCTGAAGAACAACAAAGCTGCAGGTGCTGATGGCCTGCCTGCCGAGTTGTTTAAGACCGGAGGCGATGAGCTGCTCACCCGCATGCACCAGCTCATAAGCAGAATATGGTCGGATGAAAGCATGCCTGATGATTGGAGGCTCAGTGTTCTCTGTCCTGTACATAAAAAAGGAGACCCCACAATTTGCGCCAACTACCGTGGAATAAGTCTCCTGAGCATCGCATACAAGGTTCTATCGAGCGTACTGTGTGAAAGGTTGAAGCCTATGCTAAGCAACCTGATTGGACCTTATCAGTGTGGCTTCAGACCTGGTAAATCCACCATCGACCAGATTTTCACACTGCGCCAAATCCTGGAGAAGACCCAAGAAAAACAGATCGACACACACCACCTATTTGTTGATTATAAAGCCGCTTTCGACAGTCCGGTAAGGGATTACCTCTACGCAACAATGTCTGAGTTCGGTATTCCTGCAAAGCTCATTCGACTTTGTAGAATGACACTGCATAATTCCCGTTGTGCAGTGAAAATTGGGAAGGACCTCTCCGCACCGTTTAATACCGAACGGGGTTTCAGACAGGGTGATTCGTTATCGTGCGACTTCTTCAATCTTATTATGGAGAAAATAATACGAGCTGCTGATCTACGACATAATGGCACTATCTTCAACAAAAGTGTCATGCTGTTAGCGTATGCCGACGATATTGACATAATCGGCATGAACATGCGAGCAGTCAGTGCAGCATTCTCAGAGTTGGAAAGAGAGTCGCGTCGGATGGGTCTCACGGTGAACGAGGGCAAGACGAAGTATCTAGTGTCAACAAACAAAGAGTCCCGGCGTCTTGGACAGCACGTCACTGTTGACAACTACGCTTTTGAAGTAGTAAGGGACTTTGTCTATCTTGGAACCAGCATTAACAGCAGTAATGACGTCAGCTTGGAGATCATGCGTAGGATAACTCTTGCTAACAGGTGTTACTTTGGGCTGAGTAAGCAATTGAGAAGTCGAGCCCTCTCTCGAAGAACGAAAACTACACTCTATAAGTCTCTCATCATGCCTGTCCTAACATATGGCGCTGAAGCCTGGACAATTTCCACCTCGGATGAGCGAATACTTGGAGTTTTCGAGAGAAAAGTCCTACGCAAGATCTTTGGACCTATTTGCGTTGGTGGCGAGTACCGAATAAGGTACAACCATGAGCTGTACGAGCTGTATGCCGATATTGACATAGTAAAGCGCATCAAAATCCAGCGGCTGCGCTGGCTAGGTCATGTCGAGCGAATGGAAGAACACGCTCCAGCTAAGAAGGTGTTATATTCGGAACCCGCTGGAGGACGACGCAAAAGAGGTAGACCAAACCTCCGGTGGAAAGACCAAGTACTGGAGAACCTGACGGCGCTTGGAATTTCTAACTGGCGCCAGCTAGCGAAGAACAGAGATGGCTGGCGAAGCATGTTATTTTCGGCCTAAATCGATATTCGGTTGTTATGGCCACATAAGTAAGTAAGTAAGTACATATTGTCGTCGTTCTTGTCATTGCAATTTTCCAGTGGTAACCTCTTCTCCTTCCAACGAAGTTTTCTTTTAAACATGTCTGACCTTTAAAGTTGAAACTGAAATAATGTGACACATATGTGAGAAATTATTTCAATTTTCATTTACAATTTAAGTCAGTTTTCTTGGAATATCCATTAGAGACATGTTTTCATAGTAAGATATACTCCACTCACCATTTTAAAATCTTTCTTCTATTGGGTGTGTGAATTAGTAATCGTCCTTTTTTAGTGCTCAAAAATTATTTATTTTTAAGAAATCTGTAAAAAACATGTCATTCAAAGTATTGTCCATCAGAAACTATGACATTTTCCCATATTTCTGTCAATTTATGGATTCCATCCCAATAGGCGGCCAAAAACGAGTCAAGTCAATTTTTGATTCCGGTCACTGAAGTGAAGCCTATTCCATTAAGGGCGTTCTGCATAAGGCGGATTGTCGTCTTCAATCTTTTTCGGCTGTCCAGAATGTTTTTTGTCTTTGATATCAAAATCACCGTTTTTGAAGCGCACAAGCCATTCTTACACTGTGTATTGGATAGAGAATTGTCGCCATACAATTTCACAAGCAAATGATGACTTTCAGCCGCACTTTGCTTTGCAAAAAAGTAACTTAACAAAACTTCCCACAAATGCTGTTTTTTTTTCGTCAATTCTTAAAATTAGCCATCGTGAAAAAATATTAGATGCGCAAAACCAAATTGAAAACTTTTTACAGCAAGTGAGTAGACATTTAAAATGACATTTCGGACAATGATATATGACATCGGACTTACGCATGGCGCTACGTAACGTAAAAGATCGGTTACTAATTCACACACCCAATACTTATTTTTTTATATTATATACATTTATTGTGTGTTATCAAAAATTTTTGTATTTATAAAATTTAAAAAATATAAATTTTGTAGAGGAGCTTCTCTAAGGAGTGGAGATAGAGGGTTAGAATATAAATTTTTTTATGGCCATTTTAATTTTGGAATTTTTTGCCTGACTGCAAAAGGGAGCGAATTATGTAGTTTGGACACATACAGTAATATTTCACGCGCTCTTTTACGAAAGGGTCATTTTGTCTCTTTCCTTTGGAGAGTCTGAATAAAATTAGAAGATCGCTAGAGGGTTAAAATGTTCTAGAGTTACTTGGCAGAAAATTTCATACAAAATCTTCATACAAATAACGTCAAAGTCCACAGAAAATAAAAACCAAATCCGCTCCCACATAAACTGCGTCACTATAATATTGGTATTATAATGAATATTTCAACTTTTACTTTAAGTTTTTTGTTTAGACTATTGATGAAATGCGACCTGACCGAGATGAACCAACTCTATACTTATATTAAGTCAGACTGTACTCAAAGCTGTATAATCCAATATTATGAAACCCAGTCTAGGTAGGGAATGCAAACATGCGCTGCATGACCTAAATCAGCATGCCGACATCACGAAAGGGGTTCTCAGCTATAGGAACATTGAGGGTAATGAGGAAGCGAAGGAGTTTATGTGCATTGGGACTTCTCTTGACGCATCTTCAGAGTAATCAGCCAACTCAAGAGGAGCACTATCTTCAGCTGGGTAATCTAAGATGAAAATCACTAATTTCCTATATTGTTTCTCGTGCGACGTTGCCTTGTTACAATGAGGGTGACTCTCGTTAATTTAATTATTACTATGGACCATACTGGTATTGCTAAGCTTAAAACATTATATTCAGGGTATTGGTGCATCGATATTTACGCAGAGAAATTGCGTAGTCTATTAGTCCACTCACTGTAGAATATGTGGAAACTTATCAAATTTAATTTGTGATTGCCAAGCTCTGTTGAGTGAAACCCAAAGACATTTGGGAAGATATTTCCAGCCCAAATACACTTAGAAATTTTTTTCTCATCTGCGGGATAAAATATTTTGATTTTTCTGTATGGTTGTGTATTGATAAAGGAAAAAGAAGGCTGATTAATCATTCTATATGACAAAGTAATTAGTCGTACAGCTCTAGTTGGAAGTATAGACAAATGGGAATTAAAAAACTGGCAACCTCATTCATAGCAGACCACCATACTAAGTTCTAAACTACGGCCCCAGACATTAATAGTCCATCTTCCTTCATTATTATTTTCTTTCTTTCTTATTCTTACCTCTCACAGATTTGCTTACTTCTTGATTTTATCTTCCTAGTATTTTTATTGTAACAAATCATCGTCATCATCATTATTCTTACTGCTCCATACTCCTATTAATTCTTTTTGTACTAACTATTTATATTCCATGTGTCTTTAATTCGAATTCTCTTTCCTATTTCTGTATTCGTATTATGATTCTTTTTATTGCCAAACGTTAAAATTCGACAGTGCTAGAAGGCTTCTTTTATTATGATAGATTTATAAGCCCAAAGCTTTATCAAAAGCTTTTTGTCATACAGCTTAGCCGGAAGCTTCTGTCAAATCGTTTTATGATAAACTTTTGCCCCAAAGATTCATCAGAAGCTTGTTGAGAAACTTTTATCGCTCAAAATATTTCGCCACAAAAAATTATTTGCATACAGGGGCATCAGAAATTTGCTTGTCTTTCAAAAGAAAATACTATTAAATTGATTGCAATCGTTCTGGATCTGATAAACTGTTACTTCAGATTTATTTGGTAATAGATTTATTATTCATTTCAAATGAACTCTTACGCATTTCAAGAATTTCTTTACTCTTTCTTCTTCCCTTGTTTCAACTTACTTCTACTTTCATTTTCATCATTCTTCATTTCCATTTTTCTGCTAATCTCTTCTTCCCATTTAAAATATTTTTTTCATTCCACACTCTTTCATTGCCTCTATTAGTTCCATATTTATTGTCTCTATAAATTTCATGGTGTTACTTCTGTTCTTGTCTTTATTGTATTATATCTTATAACAGTTAGGATTTTTATTGTTTTTTATCAACAAACTCTGTCGTTTTTCTGTCTGTCTGTCCGCTTATGTGTGTATTATTTTAACTTTGCTCGCCACATACGTGGTTGCATGCCAAATCGAATACAAAGGAAAATCAAATCCCTACAGATGAGAGGTAGAACATCATGGTGGAGCACATACGAAAGACTAAGAAAATACGAAAAACGAAAATCAGCTCAACGGTACACGGTTTCATAATCAAAAACAATATTGCACGACAATAATAATACCCAAAAACACAACAATATCCAGGACGGCAAAGACAAACACACATAAAAACCAAGAAGAAGAAACCTCGGTGAAAACAAAATAATATAAGCAAGGATATTATTTATGAAATGAAAGGATAATCATACTGCTGCTGTCGTCTTTAACAAGTAATAATCGTATCATGTACACACACACACACAATACA
This sequence comes from Megamerina dolium, assembly GCA_963854835.1. Lineage (NCBI taxonomy): Eukaryota > Metazoa > Arthropoda > Insecta > Diptera > Megamerinidae > Megamerina > Megamerina dolium. Next base: position 30,865,920 of record OY978525.1, read on the forward strand.
GCAAAGACAAAGGCAGCAAGAGAGAGAGAGAGAGAGAGAGAGAATGTGTGTCGTGTGTGTGTGTAAAGTAGTGTGTGAGACTCCCTCGCACAGACTCACATGCGCATATTTGATATTATCAGTATATGTTGGTATTGTTTTGTTAAGGATTTGTCATTTCACTCAAATAACACGCGAGTGCACAGTATACAGGACATAATGCAAACAAAATCTGTTCTGCTCTTCTTCCTCGGTTCATTTCTATTTAACAATTTGTTGCCATTCTTGTTCGAATGTGTTTCTCAACTTATTAAGTTCACTGTTTCTATATACAATATTTTTATTTTATCTATGTATAAAAGTCTGTATCAGTGTATTTTCATGAAATTTGGTTTGTTTCAAAAGTAAATCCTTTGTATGTTATTTTATATATGAAAGAAATATTTACGTAGTTTACGTAGTTGGTATCTAACGACTAAAAAAAAATTTGTATTAACAAATTTCATTCTTTGTTTGGTTTTTCTCTTAAGCTTGCAGATTAAACAAGTGTCTAGTCTTGGTTATTGTACAATTTTTAAACTACAACTTTTATTACTTTAATCTAAAGAGAACGATAGTTAGATAGAGGCAATAGGTGGCAATTGTGTGGAAAGAGCTTTGACAAAAAAGAGTTTTAAAAATGCTCATCATAGCATAACGAAATTGATTTTCCATTGTTGCTATATTCACCGGCTCCGGAAGCTGTGCATAATAGATTTCTAGCCCTGAGAATTTAAGCTCTACCTCGCGTTTCTCATTCATGAGAATGCAATGTTCCGCCAAATTATTAAAAAAATTATTGGCTGTTTTAAAGCATTTATTTTAACAACAATGTGAATTTATACATTACAAAAAGTATTATCCATTGCTAGTCACCTCTCTTTCCCATCTTTGACCATCCATGGCCTAATCTCAGGCAGATTATTTTAATATGTTTATTGTTTCAGGTAAATAGAATCCTTGTACCAACTTAAGGTAGTGTTCCAAATTATCTTATTCGAGTTAGAGTGGTAATGCTTTAGGTGATATTTGATATCAGTGAAGTTGTAGTTGGGAGTAGAAATAACAGGGGCAGAGCAAGCGTATTTTGCGGCGCGGTCAGCGACCTCGTTGTCTTCAATTTGAACATATCCTGGGACCCAAATTAGAATGATTCTAGGGAATTTGTCGATTAAGAAATGTCTAATGTTGATAGCATAAAAATCATTATTTTAAATTTTAGATATGGAATTAAGGGAGGAAAGTGAGTCGGAGCATATTGCAAAGTTGCCTTGCCTGTTATTAACGTACATAATAGTTTTGTAGATGGCGATAACTTCTGCTGAAAATACAGAGCTGTACTCAGGAAGAATCTCCACTTTAATAAATTTGCTTTAGTCCGTAACGCTGTAGCTTGTGATTCCGAGTGACTTTGAATCGTCTGTGTAAATAAAATAATAATTGGATAGCTGATCCCTTATCCCAAAGAATAAGGATCGGAAATGAAAAGGAAGAGTAAAGGATTTGCTGAATCTATGGACTTGATTATTGATTGATGATGGATTAATATGCCAGGGAAGGAGATGAGCTGTCGTGATTTTAAGTGGCAAAACGGAGAGCAGGTCCGTATTGCTCTTGATAATGTTGAAGAGGTTTTCTGTATGGTAAGTTAGGTTAGGTTAGGTTAGGTTATGGGGCTCTCTAAGTGTGTCCTCTCTCTGAGAGGACACACTTAGGCCAGAAAGGCCCATTGTGATACCACCAAGCTTCTCTTCCAATACTGTTGTGCGTGTTAAATTTGGACAGCATTAGAAAGGACCTACTTAAGCCGTTTCCGAACAGCAGAACCCTTGTGACATCACTTTAACTGAGTTTTGTCACAGAGCTCTTTTAAGAAGCATTTTTCGCAAATTGCTACTGCCGGAAAAATTGCCTAATCTTGACGGCAGGTGGGTACCGTTCGAAAGAATAATATCTTTTCGATATTAAAATTTGTTATGCTTCAGCCGGGGATTGAACCCACGACCTACAGATCAGAAGGCCAACGCACTAACCACTGAGCTATGGCACCCACTCTGTGTAGTATGCGTTTTCATAATTTTTTTTTGTGTTCTTGAATAAGGGCGTATCGCGACTGTAAAGAATTGATTTACTTATTTTGCTAACACAAATTCGGACATTTTCGATGCAATAAAATATAATGATGTTGTTTAAAACTTAATATAATACAAACTAAATATGGTTGACAAATGTCACAGCTTTCCAACAAAGTAAAAATCAGTTGTTTATATTAACCATATATGACAGCCAGAGCCATCTTTTGAAAATGGACCGAATTAAGTTGTATATAAGCAATAGTTTTCATTGCTTAACATACATGGACACGGTAAATGTATCTTAAGTGGTTATGTCCAAACATTGATATTTTATTACCCACGAAATTTCAATTGGTAGTGCTGTCATTCCTCTGCGTTCGTATTTTATTATGTAAAGTCAACATTGAGCTCTATATAATTCATGGACCGCCTCATGATCCAACAACACTTTGAACTTGTTTAAATTTACCATAAAAATTGGCAAGAGCTGAAAAATATTTACTGTCGGAATAATCGTTCAACGAAGTGAAAAATTAAACTGGAAATTCGAGTAGACGAGTTTGGTTGCCGAACAAATAGTTCCTGTAATACAGTTACGAGCACAAAAATGTAAATTTCTCAATTCCTTATCGTTCACAGCATGTTGACCTTTCCGTAAACTAATCTTGGTGCATTTTGCAAAAAAAAAAAAAATATTTCACTACATCCATTTAAGATTCATAAACACACCAGAACTGAAACTTCAAACTTACTATTTGCTGTGGCATCAGTGGACCATTATTATTAAGGATTGGCACAAATGTAAATTCACTGCGACTTCGAAGATCGTTTGTGTTAAATAATGGACTAATGCACTACATTCTACATATAAAAAACATCAATGTATTAACTAAGTTACGTCATTTGCCATAAGTCTCAAAAACCATTGTCTTGACACTAAATCCTAACTATCGAACGTTCAACTTTATAAGCGAAAAATTAATTTGTGTGGCTCTATTTTTTTCAAATAATCTCCATGATTTAAGACAATGTTAAAGAGATTTTCATTGACCGACTTGTCAATCAGCCATGCTGATGCTATTTAAAAAAAAAAAATTGTTAAATATTGTTGAGAATGGGTTTTCGGGGTATGTCATGCAATAATCATAATTGCCTGTTTGGTGATGCAGCTTTATACTTGCCTTAGTCGATTGCTGGAATATTAACATCTTCGTCTGAAATCGAGAGCATATAGAATAGAATATAATAATCTAATTCGTCCATTATTTCTTTTACATAAATCTCTAATATCAAGTTGATATTGAAGGGTTGAGTTTTATAAAGATACAGTAATTTGAATCCCCTATTTTGAACACCTTGACATACCTCTGCCTTATTGCTAACTTTTGTTTTGCCTTTATGATTACTCGGATTTGCAACACAACTGGGCTAGAATTTATGCTTATGGTTTGCTAAACAGAATCACGGGGGAAATAGAACAAAATGGGTATTTTAGTGTGCGAAGCAACGGCTTTTAATGAGGTACCATATGTGTGCAATATAAAGAATTTGTAAAGTTTCAGTTGTCTGACGAAGACAAGCCTGAAAACCAACTCACGAGTATATTAAACTCTGTAAAATTTGTAGTCCTGTTTGACACATTTTTTTTGTCCATCATATTCGAGGAATTAGACGTTTGTAATGTCTTTTGTATTACAGAATATATTTTAGAAAATTTGGTAATATATTTAAAGAAAATTCAAAATGTGAAAAAGTATTTTGTGCAGAAAAAAAACAATTTGAATCGTATTTCGGCGATTTGTCATACAAATAACTACAAGGACGATTACGATGACTACGATGATGCGGACCAGTACGATGACATTATCATTTAATCATCATTAATTTATCTTTTAGTATAATGTATGTAAATATTTTATGTAAACAATAACAACAACAACAACAATAGTACCACCACTAATAATGCCACCATCGCAACCATAATCATCATCTTAAACACATATGTACACTGTATGAGCAATAGGACAGAGTCGCACTAAGCAGTTTGAGAGCCCGTCTCCATAGAATTTTTTTCGAGACCTTAGCAACCCTTTTTTTTTTTAATGAATTAAGTAAAAATCTAATCTCCATCAGTGTTTACGATGTGATCGCACATTTACACTAAAATAAGCAATTTGTATAGTTTGTCCAAAAATCTTTTGGTTGTGTTTTAAAGAAGCGTGTTTGCTTTGAGGTCGATTTGGAGCGGAAAATAAAACACGTAATGCATTTTAGCAAATTCCGGATGTGAAAAACATACAAATTGCCATACAAAAGATTACTTGATCACATCAATTGGCTATTTTATGCTGAAATGCTGTCATCACGCAATGAAGTTGGATGAGATGACGTTCTTTGACGGTAGTTTAGTTCCACATCTTTATTGTATGTTTCTGTAGATCACACTATACTTTGCTTTACTGTGAATGAGGCAAATTTTTAATGTCGACATGGAGCGTAGAAGGGTATAATGCATTGAAGCAAGTCCAATTCGGGATCATTTAGAGCCTCATTAATGAATTTTCATTTGTGACTTGACTACGTCTATTGGTTATTTTCTACAAAATTGCGTAGTTCATGCGACAAAACTAGAGGAGATAGAGTTTCTTGCAAGTAATATTATTTCTTTCTAGAAAATCACATCAAATGCATATCATTCTCTTCTTGGAACGAAACTCTAGCTGCACTCTAGGTTTTACTAATAAAATCAAGTGCTTCCCACTGAGTGCGCCCTCTTCTTTAGAACACTTCAACCGCGCCTTAATTCAGCCCAGCAATGTATTATCGTATATCTGGTGATACATTTACTAAAGACCTGAACTATGATACTGCAGCATCATTTATCACAATCACAAATGCCTTGCATACTGGTAAAACCTTGAAGGATAATTTGTTGGTATGTACTACTACATATATTTTATATATTTGTCCTTCTCTCTCACACTCTTTCTATGTAGTTATCCATATACTAATTCAATAAAGTCTATAAAATATAATATAAAGTATATGCGTTGTAAAATAATGTTAAGATTTATTTATAACAATTTATTAAATATTCCACACAAAGCAACAACAACAACAAAAATATTGCTGTTCATATCCATTATACAAATGTATGAACAATATAGCACATGTGTGGATATCCTTTTTTTGATATGTACTCTTACAATACATACTAGCTCAACTGATGTAAATTATCCATTGAGCAAGTTGAACAACAGCATCTCATATATACATATAGTGTAAGTACAGTGATGCTACAGTGATGTACGATTATGTATGTAACTATTTACAAATGTGATTGTTGCAGTTATACGTACATACAGTATCGTAGGGAAGTATTGTAGCTTTTGTGATTTCGTTGTAAGCTAAAACGTGTTAAAACAAGATTTTCCATACCAAATCCTTCCTTCCTTTTCATTGCATATGAATGTTGAGCGTATATATTACTGAAGTATCATGTTTATGTTTTTAATATACGTCATCATCATCATCATTATCATCATTATCGTCATCATCATTATAGTTAGTCATCATCATAGCTCAACAGCATCAGAACATCTTCTGTTGTCATCAGCATCATGCTATTGTCATCATCATTCGACCATTATCATCATCATCCGGTCGAACTGTTATTGCATATGTTGCATATGTATTGCATATTTATGCATGTATGTGAAAAATACACTTGAATTGTAGATTTTAGCAATATGTATTCTCATTTACATCACGATACAATATAATAACAATTACATATTCAGTTCGCTTCATATCCTGAGATAGTACTTGCATGTGAGTTTGTTTGCATTTGTTCAGCAATCGAATTATATGTATGTACAAGTACAATATTATTCTTAGATTGTGGCTCAAATTTTCTGAACAATTAATTACTCAAAATTATATATTTTATAATAGACATTTTATAGAATCGATTTAAATTTGTAAAATATTAAGTCCAATGTGGTAAGCATCCGATACATAAATATGGAATCTTATGTGGTTTAGAAATATTGGTTTGTAATAGTGCTTCTGATTATTGCTTTGGATGAATGAGATTTTGGATTTAAACATCTATAAATAGTAAACCTTTCTTCCAGCTCCAGTTGTTTGTAAATTCGTGAGTAGAAGTTGTATGGTATACCCCAATTCTGGCTGCAGGCTATCCAAGATTCCAGAAACTAGTGGTAATTTTATTCTTTTAATCATAGTTTTGCCAAAGAGGTCAGATGATACTGCTATTCTATATTCTTTTCCAACATTTATTGGCTTGGATATCAGAAGGAACTCATGAGGCTCCAAGTGCACTCAACTTAGGGTTCTTGTTAGTTTGATTACGATGTAGTGCTTACTTAGATCCCGTCACCGTACTACGTCTCAATAAGAAAGTAAGGATAAAGGTATTGGACTGCAGACCCAATCTTCTACCTAGAAAACTATAAAAGATTTTTTCACACAATATTCCAAGATAAGTCCTCAACTCAACTTTGTATCCAGTATTAACATATCTTGCACCGAAATATCTGACACTACTTATGAGAGTTGGCGGTTTTCCATTGAGTGAGGTTAAAATTGAATATTTTGATTGGATCGTTAAACATCATCGGATCCACTCGGCTCAATTTTAAACCGCACCCAGAAATCGCAGCTGAAGCTTGAGTCATATGAACCCATTTTGGATTTCTAAGGCAGTTGGATAACCCTACCACTCATTTGCGATAAATGTTTAGTCATACAATCCCGTTTTGGGCTTCAAGCACAAGGAAACAAAGGCTTGAGTCATACAACCTTATTTTGGTTTTCATTTGAGCTGAAAATAAAACGTTTCTAAAATATGATAAAGAACTACAAAATCAATGGATAGAGGAGATGACTATAAATTTCACCCTAAAAGTATCGGCAATTGTATTCCTTAACATCAGGACGCTCTAAGGAATTAATATATCAAAATTAAGTTAGGTTAGGTTTGCACGGACATACTTAGGCCATTGAGAACCATTGTGATGCCGCAGGTAGGCTACCCTATTCCTTTACAAACCAACTCGAGCTTCAGGCAAAGTGCAGAATGTTTCCAGGCTGATAGTGAGCCACCTCAATGAGGTTACAATCAAAGTGACTGCTCATATGAGTCATTCTACTGCGAGCTAACGCCGACCACACACACAGGAGCTGAGTTTTGGACTCTGATTCTTCTTCGTCGCCGCAGTTCCGGCAGTACTCCAGTGCCGCGATGCCTAGTCTATGTGTATGCCTACCTATCAAGCAATACCCCATAATAATTCCCACCACCACCATACTAACCGTATGTCTGTTAAGCGCTCGTAGGTCTTTTGTTCGTTTTATGTTCAGTACAGTGGTATTGGTTTTAACACCCCTGTGTATAGCCAGTACATGACAATGGATCTCATTCCACAGTTTTTTTCCTAATGCTCGTTTGCATGAATATAATACAATCGAAGCTTCCTAACACATTTTTCAATATTACGCTTCGAAATTAAGTTTTTTTTTGTCAAGGACGAAGCCTAGGTATCCGGTTTCGTCCGAAAAGCTCAGAGGAGATCCTCTGCTTGAGGGTGATGTAATGTGTATTGGTTTGTACTTCCATTTGATTAGGACAATGTCTGTTTTCTACAGATTTACCCCAAGGCCACAGCCTGTCGTCCAATTGCTTAGAGTGTTATGAGCTTGCTGTATGACTTCCCTTAGATTGCTACCTTATTTACAGGACACCAATAGTGCGCGATCGTCAACATATGCTATAGTTTTAGATTTAGAATTTAGAAGAAGAAGATTATTCGAAGAATGATGAAGTCAGGAGAGATTTATGATTAAACATCTAAGGAGAGATGAAGCATCCAGACGAAACCAGACCTTAAAAAAAGTCTAATGACAGGAGATATAATTTCACTAGTACATTTAGCACGTTAACTCTGTTGTGTCTGATAGAAATAACGCTTTCGAAGTGTTTTTCATGATGTAGAATTGAATATTCATTTAGTCTACTGAGCACCAGTTCTGAAACATTTGAAACACACGATATATATATGTAAATTGTTTACTAATAGACTAAAGGTATTTTGGTTTGATGATGATGATGATGATGATGATGATGATGATGATGGCAATGACGATGACATTTTTGGTCATGAATTCAATGTAATATTAGTAGATATATGCTTAATGAATATGACTAAGGGGATTCGAATATATGTATGTGTGTACTATATACACACATAAACTGGTAGTTACCAAAAAGATCACACTTCATGCTCAAGCCCACACACACCATTGAACATATTCATATATTGGCATGTGTATATATGAATATCAAGTCCATTTACATATTTTTGATTATCCTTGCAAATTGTATTATCCTTTTCTCGATTTCTCATAATGCGACTGTCGATTTCTGATGATTTCGCTTGCAGGCTTTATATACAAATTATATGTATACTCATTGTATATGAAAATGTATGTGTGTTTGTATGGCTCTGTGCCTATTTTAAAATGCAATTTTCAATCATCGACAACAAATATGTATATATTGTATTTTATTATTGTTGTTTATTGCCATTGTTATTTTTGAAATTGTTATTATTGTTGTAATGTTGCTGGTGCTATTGCTATTGCAATGAGAAATGAGAAATTTGTAAATTTTTTGGATTGAAACAATAACAATAACAACAACAACAGCAACAACTGTTAGTATTGCCTTAGGATTTCAAATTAGAATTTTCATATTTCTCCATTTGTCGTCTGTTAAGGGTGTATGGGTCGATGGAATGGATCGATGGGTTTATTGTGTTGTTTTACTTTGACTACCGAATGTACGCAATACCATTTACATTGTATACACAATTATTAACACACTCGCACACACACACACACTTAAACATACATGCCCTTATATATAATCAACAAACATTTGATGCTGTCGGCCTACTATGCCCACTGAACCAATAGAATGTTAATGAAAATGAAAATGTAAATGAAAAATTTGCAATTTTTCGGTGAGCATAATTTTTTGTTTTTGTAGAAGACCATGCAAATGGCAAAAAATATGCAAGTAAAACAATTGTTGTGGTTTAATATGAATAATAATTTGTGTTGGTGTTTTTTGGAATGTTGCTGATACAGATGATGATGATACAAATGTTGCGTATTCAAAAGGCTCTCTTAAAATATTTTCTATCAAGACAAGTCAGAAGAAAAAGGAAACTACAACAAATTATATGCTTTATCATGTTCTATTTTCATATTATGTATTTTTTGAGAGCAACAACTTGTGCCATAAAAAGGGGTCGCGCATAATAGCACCTTAAGTCAACTAGTCTGTCTGCCCTCTCAGTTCACTTTGCAGTATAATGCTGATGGTGATGGCAAAATGGCATTCAGGAAGAAAAACAGCTTGATCCTTATTGCTAGACATGCCTAAGGATATTTGCCTGGAATTGACTGATGTGATGTGTTGTTGTTGTTGTTGTTGCTGCTGCTGCTGTTGATTGAAAGCCGTCTTGTATCCGTATATGAGTATGTATGAATAGTTGAGAGTGATTCGTTCGTATTACTTTGTATGTGCGACAGGAAGTCAGTCAACAAAAGTAGGTCTCATTCTCTGTTCTATTTCTATTACACAATATTTTTTTTTTGTTTTGTTTATGGTGTAGTAAAGGAATGTTAAATATTTAAAATGCGCAATATTCATACAATGTTCATTCATTCTTCATATGTACGGGTACATATTTGTATAAAATGCAATAGTTTCAAATGCCACAAAGTATGAGGAGGTTAAGCAAAAAACTGTTTACACATTTAGCACACCTCATTCATTCATTCATTCATTCATTTATTCATTCATTCGTTCCTTTAAATTAAGATATGTGAAAAGAATGTGTGTTTGAATGTGGTTGGTTGCTTAGTTGCAGGGATTTCGTTTTAGCCTCTGGTTAGTAGACATGTGAAGGTACATACATATGTATTTATTACATACTCATACTATGAAAGTTTTGAGGATTTTAGCATTAAAGAATCTACATATTATGACAATTTTGAAAGAAATAAGTTATTAACGAATTTTATTATAGTATTTTTTTATTTTTGCCAGTGCTAAAAAATAATTAAGTGGTGTACAGGCAGCTGCTTTATACATACTTTTTTCTTCTACATGTTTAGTCCAGTTTTAGGTGAGCTTATGATTAGTTTTCATCATATTGATGTTATAATCCTGAAGCAAGTGCAGATTATGTAGAATACATTGTTCCATCAAAAGTATAAAAAACCTGATCGGAATTCACCTCAGTAATACTAAAACTCAACTACTCATAATATACTCCAAAAATATGCTTTAAATAATAAATTTTGTATAGAAAGAAGGATTGTTTTCTAATAAAAACAAACTGTTATGCTCTGAGCTTCAGTTAAGTAGCTTTACATATTGCAGCGCAATGCTTAAAAATAAATGATCAAAGGCAAAACTTCATATGGAAATTGTTTATTCTAAAATTTATTTCATAACTGTTAAAAAAAAATATTTTAATTAGTATATTTCAGCTTGATATTTTCATAAATGCATCTACAGTGTCTAAAAATATACATTCGGAAACATACTTTTGTATGGGAGATATGCGTAAAATTTATCCAAATGCACGTATCCTCAATTTTGTGAATTTATGGATTAAAATAATTTCATATACGAAATTTTAGCTCGATAGCATAATAACTACTTGGAAAAAGTCTAGAAATATGCATTTAAATACTGTCTTTTGTATGGAAGGTAGTAGTATTTTTCTTTCGATTATTCTCAATGGTCAATATATTTGTTAAATAATGAAAATAATTATACGCTTTGAGTTTTACTTTGACAGCTTTGACTTTACTTGCGAAAAATCTGAAGAGACACGTTCAATTCGTACTTTTGTATGGAAGGTTGGTGTGGTTTTTATGTGATAACGTCAATTTTGCAAACTTATTTTTCGTTAATAAAAATAACCTTATCCATCAAGTTTCCGAACGATGGCTTTATATTTACTAGCGAATAATCTGAAAATATATGTTCAGAAATATATTTTTGTATGGAAGGTAGGTGCAGTATTTATTTGATTACAATTATTTCTTAATATATTTGTTCATTAGTAAAAATAATCCTATCCACCAAATTTCAGCTAAATAGCTTAATATTTAAGAGCGAAAAGTCTAAAAATATGAAATTGGGGGTATGCTTTTATATGGAAGGTAGGTTTAATTTTTAACAAATTTTATCAATTCCCAAATTAATATGTGATTTTGTAAAAATTGTCGTACTTGCCGAGTTTTAGTAGAAAAATTCATTATACTTGTGTGCAAAAGCCTGTAAAAATACGCTCGAAAATACACTTTTGTATGGAAGATAGGGGTAGTTTTTATTTGATTACATCCATATAAAAATAATCTTATGTACCAAGTTTTAGTGCAATAGCTTTATACTTTGATTCAAATTTAATTTTTATCTTAGGACTAAAATGTGATATATAAAAAATAGTGTGAAGTTATCAATATCAAGTCATCTAAAGCATATACATACATACATACATGAGCCCATTGCTTCAATCGAAAAATATCCATAAAGTTGAAGATGGAGGAGAGGACATACTACTAATAGAACACAATCATTTGGTAAATACTTTTAATTGTTTTCTCAGCCAAATGACATGAATATGTCACAAAATACTTGCTATGATTAATATAAACATAAACAACATGTACCTATCGTATAAATGTTCAAAGAGGAATCAGACATTGTAACAGACAGAGCCAAAGAACAAAGACCAAAGGCACATAGACCAACAGTGACGAGAAGAAAGTATTACATACAAAATTATTACTATTACTGTTGTTGTTGTAATTGTTGTTGTCCATGTCTCTTAATGTTATGCAACATTTCTTATATTCGTACGAAAGCGTGGCAACAACATTTTAAAGGAGGTAAATGCAGTTTCTACGAAATTTGAAATACAATTGTTATACAAATATCAACCAAAAGGAGAAAAATACTTATGCTACATATAAGAGTAGTTTTAACAATAAATACAAGCATTAACATCAACAACAATGCCTGGAATATAAGAGCAACAACAGCAGCAATAATGACAATGACAACAAGACATATGCAGCCGCCATATGATCTCATAGAAATGTCACGAAGAACAACACATTTTGTTGTAATTATTGTTGTTGTTGTTGTTGCTGTTACAATTGTTGATTATGCATGAGTGTAGAGACACGTATTTACAAAGCGACCCTGTGACCAAAACAGCCAAACCCTACCCGAGAAAAAAAAAGAAAAGAAACTCGGGCGACCTCACATAATTGTATTGCTCATAGATCAGAATTTGATGTTGCCCTTCGGGGCTATTCTTATAAAATTTTTTAGAAGACATGTTTGAAGGTTATACTCCTCAGGATTCTTCGGCAGCTGGAGGGTTCTATTAGTACAACCAGAAAACTGTAGCCTTAGCAAATGTGTGTGGAGGGATATTTTTCTTTCGTTATTTTAAAACTATAGGAAAATATGACGGATCTACAACAAAAGAAACTACGGGTGCTGGGATATTTGGCTCACCTTTCAGCTAGGTGAGCTAAAGGTGTTAGCATTCTCTTTTACTCTGACAGCCAAGCTGTCAATTAATGCTTTCCTTCTTTCTTTTCTTAAAAACAGTTTAACAGTGTATTCTGGTTCAACAAAAACTCGTCGTGAACAATAATGTTATGTTATGCTGTGTATGGAGATACAGAGGTATTGAGGGTTATGAAGTTGCTGACATGTTTTGAATCATTCTGTCGTGTATACATAGAAAAACTGCTCGAGGATGAAAGTTTGCTACTCCACATCTACTGGTTTTTGGTTATCTCACTGGACATAACTGGTTTTAAATAGTACATCTACAAAATCGAACTCCCCTGCGACACGGAATGTAGATTGTGTCTGGAGGAGGAGGAGACGTCCATCCATGTTCGCTGCGAATGTCCAGAGATTTAAACCCCTTCAGCTAAATTTTTTGAAATCAGATACAATGATCAAAATTTTGAAAACATTTTTTCTAACTTTCATAACTATGGTCGCAGAGATTCTAATAATTGAATATTGAACTTTGGGCACAAAAGATCTAGTATGGTCGCAGTGCCCGTAACACCTGCTGTTAGCTCTTAAGATATGTTATCTTAAAGGGCTTTAGGCTGGATTTGCATAGTCCACTTTATGAACTCGGAATCTGTCCTTGTTCCTATATCACGGCTCCTTAATTGATTGATTATGTTAAGATCAAACCCTAACCGAAGTTCCTTCAAAGCTTTTTATGTGGCAATTCTGGATCAAAAGAAAGAACTATTTTTTAAATTTTGAAGAGAAAAGTGTGTGAAAAGTAACTGAAAATACCGTTTTATTTTCCTTTCTTAATTCATTACTTGGTTTTAAGTTTTTTTTTCTACAAATTTTTCCTATTTTAATTTATGCAGTTTTTTGAAAGATTGAGATAAATATTCGGTCTTTGTATGAGTACTAGTATAAACGCAAATTGTTTCGAGTAACATTTCGGCGTATGAGAGTAGAACTTTTATTTCGTATTTACTTTCGCTTGATTCAGCGAGTAATATCATACTTTTAGTATAAACTATCTCTAAATAGATTACCAGTGACTAGTGTCAATGTAACCAGTTACCGAAATTTACCACAGAGTACCTGTTTCTGCAACCATATATAAATACTTGAGTATTTTCCATTATTATGTATTCTAAATTCATTCATACTACTAAAACTATCTATATGATGAAATATCTAAGTATTTCCATACACCTAACCATCTACACTAGACTAATTAGTACTAGAAATAAAAATTGGCAACATATCATATGCGTCCAAGCATGATTGCATGCGTGAGCACACTATATTCATTTATACAACATTTTTACATGTGAATCTAATATGTAGCTAATGTTTAAAAGTGTACATAAATGTTTATATACATGTTTGCATTGCCTGCCATCAGTCTTCATGAACATGATTATAAAAAAAATGTAAATTTTTACATAATAATAAATAAATAAATAAACACCAAATATAAGCACGCGAGCAATGATATTCTTAAGACAGAGCCCCTCCGCCTACATTGCTGTAGGCATACGAACGCCTTCACCACGATGTTTTTACACTCTTTACTTCATCTATGTCTCACCATAACGATCATTGTCAAACACTGCCATGTTGCAACTGATGACTGACACTTGTTTTTTTAATATACAACTTACATACTCTGAGTATATCTGAGTTGCGTGCATTTCATTGTGACGACCCAAGTTGTTCTCGATGGCTCGTTCTTAGTGGAAAATGTTTCTTTATTTGATGGAGTGCGTGAGTCTTTTGTGCAATTTTATTCATTTGTTTTTCAATCATTTCTATTACTACTTATAATATATTTATTTTTATTTAATTTTCAGTTTGATATACATGCATGCATTTATTGTAAAGGCACCTACTTATATGCTTTGCGTTTTGCTGCTTTTTCATTATTTAATATGTAGATGCTGAAGTAAAGAAGCAGCAACATGTTGCGATCTCAGGTTAAACATGGAATGTGCTGCAGAAATGCATTTAAAAATAATTTATTTAAACTTAACCACATGCATATACCTATACATACATATATGCGGGTATGAAAAAAGTTGACGACATCATCTGTTGTTGTCAATGAGGGAGTTGGTTGATTAAATTCGTACGTAGTAGATTCGTTTTGTTGTTTGGTTAGATGGCTGTTTGGCTTGATGACAACGACAATATTCAACTTCTAATATAGCTCACTTAATCGGAATGCCACAAACATCTACATAAAGGGTGTTTTTTTTGGCGACGATCTAAACACAAGTTGTAAAGAAAAACAGAAAAAAATAATTATTCTTACATTATTTCTCAAGTGAGACATCAATTTTTGTTTGCTTCAAATTTACAAAAGTCTATTTCTGGAAATATCTGCAAACAAGGTGTTTAAGCTCTTTGAATCATAATTAGGGATCAATGACTTGATTTGGCCGAAAATAAAAAAGTCCAAAGTCGTTAGGTTGTATAAACGAGGCATTCATTTGACAGGACCTAGTTTTAGGCAAAATATTGGATCAATTGTTGTTGTAATATTTGCAAATAGAGATAATTCACGATATTAAAAAAGCCGGCTACATTTTCCTCTACATCCAACACCCTAGTACTTTATTTAGGATCGGTCCTTCAAACGCCAACAAAAACGAACATTAAATTTATGTTATTAAAAAACTCGGCTATATTTTCCACTTCATCCAACATCGGTTACGAAGTATTTTTTATATGATAGACCTTTGATCGCATCGCAGAAATCAGCTGTTTATTACTATCGGCCCAGCTTC
The DNA here is from genome assembly GCA_963854835.1 of Megamerina dolium. NCBI lineage: Eukaryota > Metazoa > Arthropoda > Insecta > Diptera > Megamerinidae > Megamerina > Megamerina dolium. The sequence continues at coordinate 30,881,453 of OY978525.1, forward strand.
GGTAAAATGATCCACAATAATTTTGCATTTCCTTGAGACTGGATATTTGGTGTTTTTGTAGCTATATTTTTAGAGCGCTAAAACAACCCGAAGCAAATTTTTCGAACTTTTCGTATGGATGGTGATATTTGTGAATTTTTTATCGTTAAAACAAATTGACGCAAACTTTACAATATAAGAAATAACCGAAAACATTTTTCACTATATCTCCTCTCGTGAGGACAGGAATGAATTCCTAAGTACTAGAGCCTCAACATCGACTATGTAAAGGTATGGGAGATATTTTGCTGCGGGTCCTGAATTTGTAAATTTTTTAATTGAACAACTGAGGTTCATAAGATCCATGGGTTTTCTTAGAACTGAAGAACTGTTATTTAACAGTGTCGAAGTTAACTCGGTAAAACCTCAGAATTAATCACCACTCACTTAATGACACAACCAACCAAAGAAGCTTTATATCAAGACGGCGACATCTTTACTGAAAGCCCACTTATGAGTTTATGTGCCGATATTCAACTGCAACTGAAGAACCCTGTAAATAGAAATTTGCATATGCACATATGTTGTCATCATTCCATGCAATCACTCTCAGTCGTTCTTATTCCAACTCTTTTTATGCAAAGTTTTTTAATTTCTTTTTTTTTTACTATGGCGTTTATTTGTGTTTTTCTTTTTTTGCGGTAAATCATATTTTAATAGGAGAAATTATAATTTTCACCACAGTAGGTGGTAATTTGGCAGAGCGTGTTGATTTGGCGATAAATTAAGAAATTCCATATTTTCAGATCCTAAAGGTTAAGCTAAATTCAATTTCATATAACAACCATAGCCGTTGTAGTACGACATTAGCGTTGTTTCAATATTAGCTATAATAGAATTTTAGTAGGGAAGTCATCAGCAAATGTAGTAGTTTTGCAGCTGGTGCCATAGATTAGATTCGAGCTCTACATCGACAAAGCTAGGTTAGGTTGAACCATAAGTAAGAAAGTTTCTGATAAAGCGACAAAGTCTAGATCTCTGAAAATGTCTGTAATGAAATAAAGTCATAAGAACTTTGCTATCAGAAATGGACTTATACTCGTATGTTTAAGATTCGTCGAGCACTATTACATCGATCAACTAAACTAAATGGGAGACCCGGTCTTCTAGCATGAGCTTCAACCACCAAATTTCAGTTATGGTCGAACTATTTTGAGGAATATCTTAATCTTGGATTGATTTTTTCGCTTTGATGTTCAGTAGTTTATTGAACTGTAGTCATTAAAAAATCAGAAACGGAAGTAGCGCATTTGCAAGAGCGTTTTATAAAAAGACAATGGAATAAGAACTCGTCGTCCGAAAACCAATGGGTTTTCTGAGAACCATAAAATTTAAAATAGCAAAATCTCTCATGATGCATTTTGGCAGTGCCACGAAACTATTGAGAAATGATCCATAAATTATTATCCAAAATGCGAGTTATGTTTTTTTTTATGTGAAAATTCTTCATAAACGCCATTCAAGCGTGTAACCAACCATCTTCAAATCAACAACTGACAAGTATAACTATAAAATTATAGAAAAAATATCATAAAGAAAAAGTGAAATAAAAAATCAAAAATAAAAATCCCATCAACAGCAATAATAGCTATGATAATAACAACACCAACAAAAACAGAATCATAATAACAAGGACAATGTATCCCTTTTCTTTTTTGCTGTCTTTTGTGAAGGTGATTTCTTTTTGCATTATTTTCATTTCGTGTATTTTTTATTTCTTTTTCTTTTTGCAAACGCCATCACTTCCGAGTTATGCTGGTTCCTAGACTTCCTCCCCATATACATATATGTACCTACTTATATTTTTTTCATACCCTTGCCTGTGTGTGTATGCATACCAAGTGTTGACTTTATATCCTTCATTTAGTGGACATAAAAGGGATATTATTAAAAGCTTAGAAAGTAGCCATTTTTTTTTACATATATTCGACTATGACAATTCCATCTCCATTGACTTTTGCAGAACAAGTCTGAGGAGCGGAAGACTATGTAATAGTGTACTAGTGATCTACTGGACACAAAGATGAATGAACTAAAATAATAATAAAATAAAAGACAATAAAACCTGATGATGATGAGGGAGAGAAAAAAAAAACCGAAAACAAAAACAGAAAGAAGGAAATGGTCTAACAAAAAAAAATAAAGTAAATGAAAATAGCCAAAGAATATGATAAAAAAGAACAAAATATCCACACGCATATAAAAATGTTAAACAAGCACAAAATGAATGGAAATGAATATAAAAAGGGATATGGTACAAATGAAAGGTGGGAAGCTGGGAGCTAACATGTTGTTAACATGTACTAGATGTTCCATAAAATTTTTTATGTAGGCAGCTATAACATTTAGGCGAAAAAAAAAAATAATTTATGAAAAAATATTAATATATTATATTGTCGGAAAAGTATTGACGCATTTTTAGAATCACTCTCAACGTTCGTTTATTAATATCGTCAATAAGTCATCGAAAATCTCGATAAAACCATGAAAATTATTGAAGTAGACTGACATATAAACAATCGTTGCACCGCCCAAGAGCTAAAGATCGATCAGAATTCATTTGCATAAAGGTTGTATATTTGGGTTTGGGTTGGTGAATTCAGTCAAAGAAATATGATGGAAGCTACATGATTCCGAGCTTGATGAAGTGTCTTTATCAGCAAAATATTGGATGAGATATCCTTTTGCAAGGAACAAAATAAGTGGTAGTCGGATGTCTCCAGGTCCAATGATTATGATGTATGAGAGGAGGCTTCTCATCCGAGACGGGACAATTTTTCACAAGTCTTATATTATCGCCGTTAAACACCTTTGCGACCGACACAAAATGGCGATCTGGAGCATTCAAATGATGATAATGCACCTCCGAATCAACCGGCTCGTTCGGCATGGTAGCAACTGCAAAAGCATAACCTTTAAATCTCCACATACCGAGGGCAGGAATCAAATGACATTGGCTAGACATGCAATTAGACTGAGACTATCAAGAAATTGTTACTGATGAATGTCTTGATGAGGAGCAGAAAAAAATTCTTCATCGATTTCTCTGACAATGTCTAGCACTTGCACATCGTAGACAATCCATTAGAATGTATCATATAGGAAATGTAAAATTGTTGAAATTGTTTTTGAGCACTTACCTTGAAAATGTTCTATAAATGTAAAAACAATTTTTTTCCTCATCCTGCAAAAATTGGTAAAATGATAACATGGATAACAATTGAATTTGTTATGAGGGGTCCATGATTCCTAGAAGCTATATGTCGCTTTAATTACCTTTACGATGATATAGCATTCATATAAATCGGACGTCAAACGAATAAGTTCTAAAAAAAACTCATTTTAGTGGTTTGTACAGGGTGCCGAAAAAAATTTTTTTTTCAGTTCTAAAACACTCTCAAAGTAAGTGTTCAGAAACGATTGGAATAAATAGAACTTTTTTTTTTCTCCATATATCATTATATAATCTACAGTCCAACCTGAGCAAGCATTTCTCTAACGATTTGTCAATCACCAACTGATTTTTCAAAAGAATTTTTTGAAATTAGAACAACAAAAGCTTTTTAGGGGTTACCGATTTGTTTTATTCAAAATTTGTAGTTCACTTCCGATTTATTATAGAGTGTCGGCTGAAAACTTTAGATCGCTGGGGTTGGATGTTCTTTAGAATGTCGGTACAGGCTTTTTGAACGGCTTCTATTTCCACCAAATACCCATTTGTAGGACGGCGAAAGTGCTGTGGCCCACACTCAGTAAGAAACGCTCGCGTAAACTCACTGACCTTAACAGAAAAGATATCTCGACCCCTATTGGAGTGGTTACCGGCCACTGCCTCATAGTACCTCACGCAGCGAGAATTGGCTTAGGCCATCTCGTGTATGGCTACTGCAGAAGCTGCAGAGATGAAGAGGAACTCGAGACCATCTCACATCTCCTGGGTATCTGCCCTGCTTTGTGCAAATGACGCAAAAAATTCCTGGGATATTACTAGTTGTATGACTTAGCCCCCTATCAGTGGTTGATATTAGCAACCTCCTAAATTGCATCAAAATTTCTAGTTGGTTCGACTTAGTAGAGTGGGAATATTTACGTGGTACCACAATGGGCCTTTCTCTGGCCTAAGTGCGCCCTTTTTTTGAGAGGGCGACCACTCTAACCTAACCTAACCTAAACTACCGTCCACAAAATGGTTTCCTTTCGGCATCAAACGCATTTTTCCGGATAAGTAAAAATCTCACAGTGACACTTAAATAATTAGAAAACCTAATTTTAGCCAAGAAGTCTATTCTTCGAATATTGAATTCTAAGCAACTGTTCATCGTCGTCAGTTAACTTTACGGAGCAAATCGTGTACACACTTTTCGGTAGTCCAAATGTTTGCTCAAATTGCTGTAGATACATGTTTTGAGATCCACAATTGCAGTTCAATGAATTTCCATTAAAATTTTGGCTGATTTTTTTTATAACTTATGCACAATTTTGATGGAATTCGTGGTTGTTCATCATCATGACCTCACGATTGTCTTAAAACCACCTATACTACTCTCGAACTGTAGACTAATAAATAATCAATACAACAAAGTAGACTAATCGATTAATTAATGTTATTAATCCCACTTCAAATTCCATAACGATTAATTTACTACTCTACGCATAATTACCAGTAGTTGCGCTTAAATGAAAAAAGTTTGAATTTTAGTTATTATCATCTGTCAAAATTTGATTCGATTGCAATTACGCTAGTAGTGCACAAAATATGTATGACATTATCTATTATGATATACGTCATGACTTTTCCAACAATCCGACAATACACAAAAAAAGAACTAACATTTTTGTTCTCCATTTTATTGGATTTTATTATATTTTTTATTTTTACTTTATTTTTTGTTTCTCTGCTTTTTATTTGCCACTTAACAACACTTGTTGTTCGGTGTAGTCGTCAAGCAAAACACTGTCCAAAAATGTTGATGACACGCTTTTGACCACATTGGTTCAATTTCATTCCGTATTTTTTCCAATTAAACAAACTTCAAGCGAACATAAAAAGAAATATGAATCCAAATGGGTGGAGTGAGTAATAGAGAATTAACGAAAAAGGAAATTCGGACGGCTTCTTCTCCTTTCGAAAAAGTGGTAAGAATTGTACACGAAGAGGAAAAATATTTAACACATTCGAATAACTATGAAATTTCTTTTAAGTGTGGTTTTTTTCATCCGAACTTCATTATAATTATAAATGAGCTACTCTCTTTTATGGCAAGAGTGTGTTTTTTTTCTAGTTTATGGTACATCAGTTAATACTTTAGAGTTTTATTGAAAAGAATATTTTTATACTGAAATTTTCTAATTTTTTTTTTTTGCTTTCTTCTTTTTGCTGTGTTTGTTATTTTCCTTAACATTCCATTCCATTCACTCTTTATACAACTAATAAAGAAATAAATAGCTTATTATTTTTTTTTTCTTTGCCTTTAATTAGCATAAAATATTTTATTGCTGCTGTGTTGTGTAAAGAAATTATTTTCTTTTGACATTACGGATATTAAAGAAAGGATGTTTTCCTTGAATAATTTGCTTTTATGTAACTAGGTTATGAGGATATTATTGTGTTTATTATTTTTTTTTCTATATGGTTTTAAAAACAGTTTTATCATATTTTTTTCTGTCTAGTAGTTTGTTGACTGTTCTCATAGTCTTTGTGGTTATAATAAAGTGATGATTATTTATAAATTCAAGTCAACTTAATTAAAGACAGAGAAAAAGGGTGAGAGAGAGTGAGAGATAGATAGATAGGAAAGAGAATCAATATGGTATTATGAATGATTGAGACTGTCGGTAAAATATAAAACTTGTTCATACTGGTTTAATATTAATCTATCATAGACCTGAAAAAAACAAACTCTTATTCTAACGAAAAATGTATTCTCATCTATCAATAGCCATGGATAATTTAAAAAAGCTTTAGAAGAAAATGCGGCCACAACTCTGTGTATAATATTTAATAAAAATGACACTTATAGCGACGTACGTAAGTGCCTATACATAATGGACGATACTCAATGAAGCTTTCACTAATAAGCAATAGTTCCAACGGTAGAGGACTTAGTGTAGTATCAGTTTGAGTTCAGAAAGGGGTCATAAATGAATACTACCAGCTGGTGCTAAGTACTTAGATTGAGATTGAAAACATATTATACCTCTCATTATCACTCTTGCGACCCTTGACACGGTAGCCTGTACATTCTCACATTGCAATTTTGAAAATGAAAATGGTGTATAAAAGCAAAGTTAATCTAAATCTTTAGATTTGAATATATGAATACCATAATAGTCCTCCTAATCCAGTAAGAGTGGGAAACAAGAACGAAGAAGAAACCAACTCTCAAGCTGCTTGAGCAGATCAGAAGGCTCGGAGATGACTACCCGCAGTACCCGTTGGGGGTTACATAGATGGCAAGAGCACTTAATGAAGCACACCGTAAGTGATTTTGCCTCAAAAGTGCACATGTTGACGCAAAATCACTCAACGCTTTGATTTCAAAAATATATTTCGGCCATAGACTAAAAATCCATCGAAATTATTTTTGTCGGTATAGCCTTTACCTGCTGGTTTTATGGTAAACCGAACGAGAATCGTTATTCCATATCTGTATTATTTTCCTATGTTTTCTATATACTTACATTGAAAACTCACAGGGTAGCACAGACAAATATATAAACTTATTGTATATTGTGGATTCTTAATATCTCCAAATAAGGAATATCGTACACCAGGTATATTTTGAATACACCAACGATTTGTATGAAAACATGTTGACGTTAAATTATTTTTTTCTTATGTTATTAATCTGGGTTTAATTCGTATGTGTGAGTTCGTTCCCCGACCGCGACATGAGATTTTTTTATTTATTTTTATTTTATATTTATATTATTTGTAACACGAATTTAACTCTTTACAATGGATTCGAAAATTATTTATTTATATATTTTTGTCAGAATAAGTGAAAATTTTGTATGGGTACTTCGATTATTTACCAAAGAATCAACTTTAGGTTTTGTGTGAAATATTATTTTAGTGAGTAAATCAAACGCTTAAAAATCTGAGAATGATGCGCTAACAAATGATAGCACCTTCCATACAAATTTGTATAATTAGTTTTATGGGTGCCGTAGCTCAGTGGTTAGTGTGTTCGCCTTCTGATCTGTAGTTCGTGGTTCAATACCCGGCTGATGCATAACAAATTTAATATCGAAAAGATTTTTCTTTCGAACCGTACCCACCTGTCGGCAAGCAATTGGCAATTCTTCTGACAGTAACAACTTGCCATGAAAAAGCTTCTAAAAAGAACTCTGTGACAAAGCTCAGAAAAAGTGATGTCACAAGTGTTCTGCCGTTCGGAACCGGCTAAAATAAGTAGGTCCATTCTAATACTGTCCTAAATTTAAGACGCACAACAGTAATGGAAGAGAAGCTCGGCCAATGAGCCCTTTGGGGCTTTAAGTGCCACATATTTATTTTTTTATTTATTTAGTTTTATTTTATTAACTAGTTTTAATAATTATATCAATTGTATGGCGACTACAATTATTTATCAACAAATCAATGGAATATTACTTTAGCAAGAAAATGAGATTGACAAAGTTTTAGCATGCTGCATTGATAAATAATAGTATTTTCTATACAAATTTGAAGATTTGTGTTAAAAAAGTGATCATTTTATAAATTTTATATATAAAAAGTGATCATTCATATTAAAATAAATTCATTCATATTATTTACATTTCAAAAATAAATGTAAATAAAACACATATAAAATATTTTTTATCATGATATTCCTTTTTTATTATAAAGTTTGAACGTTGACATTATGTGTGAAATACTACATCATTTAAATGACCACCACGCGAATTGTTGCAAGCATCGATTCTTTTGAGGTAATTTTCGACCACTTTTTGACACATATTGGGCGGTATCTCAGCCATAACGTGACGAATGTTGGTTTTTAGGTGCTCAAGAGTTAAAGGTTTATCTGCATAAACACGGTCTTTCGCGTAGCCCCACAAAAAAAAGTCAAGCGGTGTCAAATCGCATGATCTTGGTGGCCACTTGATATCGCCACGACGAGAAATTACGCGGCCAGAAAATTTCTCTTGCAATAAAGCCATATTCGCTCGAGTTGTGTGGCATGTGGCACCGTCTTGTTGAAACCACATATTTTCTAAGTCGTATTCTTCAATAGCAGGCAAAAAAAAGTAGGTTATCATATGACCATAACGCTCCGAATTGACGGCGACAGTCGTTCCATCGTCGTTTTCGAAGAAGTAAGGTCCAATCACACCTCCGGACCAAAGAGCGCACCAAGCAGTGACTTTTTGTGGATGTAGTGGCCTCTCTTCAATTACTTGAGGATTCTCAGAACCCCAAATACGACAATTTTGTTTGTTAACATACCCACCGAGTGAGAAATGTGCTTCGTCGCTGAAGAAAATTTTGTTCGAAAAATCGCCGTCCACCGCCTGTTGTTCAAGAACCCATTCGACGTATCTACGACGTTGTGAATGGTCAGCTGGCTTCAGTTGTTGTGTGGGCAGGATTTTATATGGATGTAGGTGTAGATCCAAATGCAAAATACGCCATAATGTGCCGTAAGACAGTCCTAATTCCTGAGAACGACGAGGAATCGACACATTCGGGTCTTCGGGAACACTTTCACTTACAGCAGCGATATTTTCGGTGGTACGAGCGAGACGATGATGCACAGGCCTTACAATATCTGTAACCGATCCAGTCTCTTCATATTTCTTCACAATTTTGCCAATTGCTTGCGTAGTTGGACGATTATGTAAACCATAATCTCCTCTTAAAGCACGATATGTGGCTGTAGCAGAATCACCATTTTTGTAGTAGGTTTTTACAATTTTAATGCGTTGTGCGATAGTTAAGCGATCCATTTTCGCAAATGTCAGACTTTGAACTGAAAAAGAAAGAAATTGTTTTAACAACTCAGTTTGACAGATGTCGAATTCTAGCCCTATACTTTTGAAACCGCGAAATGGATAACCCTTTAGTTTGGTAAACAATTCAGATTCTTGAAATTCTAATGATGGACTGAAAAATAATTGTACCTCTAATACAAAATAATCGATTTTTCTTTAAAAAAATGAAATATTTATATGGAGACTTAATGATTTATGAACAAAATGACCAGATTTCGTGCTGAGAAATACCTTGGTAGTCAATTAGGACTCCGGAAGTTTGAAAAGAAGCACTCAATACTTATTGCATTTTTCATACAAATTTATAAAGTTTTTGTATGGAGACAACGATTATTTATGAAAAAATGGCATCAAATTTTGTGTAACGTACTATTTTAGAGAATAATAAAGAGTTACATAATTTTTGTAAGAAGCATTTAAAAAATTATAGTATCTTCCATACAAATTTGTAGAATTTTATACGAAAAAAAAAAATGAGAATTTGTATAGGGGCTACGTTTATTTATAAATGTAATAATTCCAAATTTTGTTTAAAGTATTGTTGTGGTGAACAAATAAGATTGACAAATTTTCACAATGATTCATTTAAAAATACGATTTTTGTTAGATAGAAATGAATTCTTTGTATATTTACTATATTTATTAAGTAGTTGTAGTGTTTTTCTACTACAGCTTGTGTTGTATTCGCCTTAAAAGACGACATTCTATGGGTATTTAATCACAAATTATATTTAAAATGACATTTTAATCTCAGGCACAAAGCAAATCAGGAAAGAATACAAATATTATGTCACTTGGGAAATGAGTATGAAAACCTTCTGAGAATAAAAAAATATATATAAATGCCTTATACTACGTATATGTTGGTATAACAAATGTCTAAAAGATGTGATTAAAACTTTTCCAATTTGGCGCATTAACTGTAGGTTAACTTCTTGCTCACACAGACAACACGAAGTAGTTAGCACACGTTTGCGCTGAAGACAAGTCAACCACTTTTACAAAATAAAAACGACAGATTAACAAGCTATTAACCAGGATCACATGGCAGGTAGGCAGGCAGGCATAAACAAAGAAATCAACAATCAACATCACGTAGATGATGCGTTGATAATGTGTTTCGAATGTGAGCCGCCAACCGACCCACCAACCAACATTAACACCACCACAACAATAAATACGACACCGGCAAATGTCATGAATCGAAACGGAATGAATCAACCAACATGTTTATCTGACGACCTGCCTTACTTAGTGACAATCTTGCTATCTACGTACCATCGCCCATAGTTACGTACATACCCTGTGCATAGGTGTGTATTTACGCCTCCAAGTCTATTCGCATCGTATTCGCATATGTCTCACACACAGACTAGCGTAGAAGACATTTGCCACTTAACGTACGCTGACGATGAGAACGTCAAATGAACGTGTTACAATTTACATTTTACAGGTGATTTGCCATATGAAAAATGTTTTGTTGTTGTATGTATATTCATAGGCAGTACCCATCTTAAAATTATATTGTATTGTATCACAATATCCAAGAATGACAACAAAAGGTTGCCTACTGCTTGAATCCCAAAAGTTTTATTTTATTTTTTGTTACTTTTTACAACATGATTCTTATGGACTTTATTAGTTTGCTCCTTTCTTTTTCTGCCATTCTTTATAGCACATAGTTTAGGGAGACTTTAGCATATCAACACCGCCTAAAGGTATGCAACAAAAATGAGAAATCGAGAAAATGACAAAATTTACCAAAAAGATAAAAACCTTGAAACGAAACAAGACAAAAACAATAAAAGTAAAGTAGAGTCTGGCAAAAAGACGTTAATTTTAAATGCATAACTGGTTTGTTAAACATTTATGCTCTAAAATTTTTAAAAAGTGTTGTTTTTCTATAAGTAGTCGGTAGTCTCAAAATTGAGTAATGTAGAGCCCTGCTTTTTGACTAGCTAAAATTCCGATTAATCATTGGCCACTGTGATATGAAGGTACATTTCATATGATACCGAAGTAAGCCATCAATTAAGTATGTCGACATCTTTAACAAGGCCATTTATATTTAAAAATGTACTTATAATATAATAAAAAATAAATCTCTACTTTGTTACTGTTGCTGGTAGAATGGAATTCGCATAATTAAAAAAAAAAAAAAAATACCAATGAAGATGCTATGGATGGCTCCATATTTTTTGCGATAATAAAATATTTTGTCGACCGATTTCATCTGTTTTTTCTTCTGTTTGCATATTTTCTCTATCAAATGTCTGCCGGTTTGTAGTATCATACAAGTATAATACGAATACTTCATATATTTATTATTGTATCATATTATCGTTGTTAAAGTGTCGCTTCTGGGAATACTTTTGGTTTTAAACACTGAATGCAATAAATCTCTACAAAAAAAAAAAAAAAAAAAAAAGAGCCTGGCAAATTTATGAATGAGCTTGTGAGCGTTTCAAAACTAAAAAAAAATTTAAATAAAATTTTTTAGCACAGATTGTAAGCCGCAATTAAGAATTGTTGTGATTCTCTTCTACTGTGGCTACTACAAGTATGATATATTTTCCATTCTATATTTGACTACATGGGAATGAGAGAATTGTATCACAAAGGCTGTGGTTTTTTGTTTTGTTGCTTGTAACCATGAAACGTGTGAAATTCTTATCATGTTTTTATACTTAGTTGTGTTGTCACAAGTAGACAAATTTTTTCGTAAGTTAGTTAGTATGTGTACGGGAGGCTTTCTTAAATATCTTCAAAATGGTTTTGAATTTTTTTTTTTACTTCTGTGCTGTTAATTTTTTTTGTTATATATGATCCCCTTTGTTTTGCCAATTTCAAAGTAATATAATTTGAAGCGTGACGAATAAATTCAAGAATTTGTTTATTTGCATGGGTTTTTTTCTTCTTATTCTTAGATTTCTTTCTTTGTAATTGGCTTGGTGATATTTTTAGGAAGCCTTGTAAATGATTAACCAATGAATCGGTCCAACATCGGAAATCGAATGCAGAATCTGAGCCAAAATGTGTTGTATGTGTAATATTTTTTGTAATACGCTGTGGGGTTAGACGCATGACAGGAGCCGGCCCCTATGAAAAAGATGCCACTGAATTTGATGTTGGTGATTTTTAGTTCTTACTACCTTATTGACCATATGACACATTTAAACATACCAAATGTGTTCAGCCGCAGTTGTGCTTGAGACGCCCAGGATTGGATGGTGGGAAACGTTAGTTCTTACTTCTCGACTATTCGTCTAACGCAGTTTAACCCATCAGACATGGTCAGTCAAAGTTTTGTCGTGCCTGTCAGATGCCCCTGAATTTGATGCTGGTAATCATCTGAGCGAAGATCCCATACTGATCCAGATTAAGCGTAGGAAGTGGCGCTGGATTGGCCACACGCTAAGAAAGCAGCCAGGTAGCATCACGTGAATGTCGCTTGAGTGGAACCCGCAAGGGAGCAGAACCGCGGACGGCAAAAAACACCTGGGGAAGGTCAACTGTAGGAGAACTAGCTGCTGCCAGTATCACATGGGAAGGCGTTAGAATAACTGCCCAAAACCGTGTACGATGGAAAAGCCTTGTGGAGGCCCTATGCTCCAATTAGGAGTTTAAAGGAGGAAAAAAAAATCATCCTTAGTTCTTATGCTCAAAACCCGATTTGACACGGCTAAACCCACTATGTATGACTATCTTCCTTACAACGACAAGCTGATTACTCTTGTGAAAGTCATTTTCTGAATTGTTCTTTCCCTTCCTCATTCAAAATTGTAAGGAAAGTAATATTTTACGCTATTATCTAAATGCCTTTAGGCGACCCATATCGTTAGTACCCGAAAGAAGGAAATAAATAAAAGAAAGAAACCGAATATATAATGAATTAATAATACTTACTTTCATATGAATTAAAATTATACTTACCAATTATAATTACTTTACCTTAATGCAAATATACTTACCTTACCTTTCATACTTACCATATGGCAACCCAACTCTCCACATATATTCACCTTTTATGTTTTTGGGTTTTTCGCGGCTCGTGCTACGATCGACCGATGTGTTTTTATTACATTCGGTCCTAGAGGTTCAAGCCAACGTAAACTACTGTGTAATCGGAAAATAAAAATACGTATATTTAAGTACTACTTGTATCTGTGTTTAATTAGCTATTCTCCGGCCGATCCCTTTCCTATTTATCTATCGAAGTATCGCACTGAACTTCTCCGATGTTCTCCGAACTATTTCTGTTAATCTATCGAAGTATCACACTGAATATGTTTCTATCATTCATATTTCTTCCACTAAAGTTTATGTTTTAACACTTCTTTGCAAAATTCCTGAGATTTTTCTTCACAATGATATCTAGTTTGGAGTTACCAATAACATAAGATTATTGAAAAAACCATATCGACAAAGATGAAGAATGGTTTCACTGATCTGACTAAATATGAGGTTAAAAATTACCGAAGCTTTATAACAAATACCAGATAGATTGCAAAGCATTAAAGCAGAGTTTTTATTTCTGACCATATATAAAGCCTTTTTAAAAATTTAACAACTCTAGTATAAATCGATAATATTATATCTGAATTTCTAATCCGATGGGTCTAAGAATAAGCTCACTGGCTCCTGATGAAAACTTCCAGCATTTATAAGACCATCATTTGATACTCGTACTTCCAATACTGTGGTTTCTCCTTTCACTCAGACTGTTCCACACTGTCCTATCACTAAATTAAATGAGCCATTTGCTTTCATTTTTTACAGCGCCTTTACTATCTGTGAATCACCGGTTCGTAGAATGAATATTTCATCAAAATTTTGAAGCGGTGAAGTACTTTTCATCGTTCATCTTTAGCTTACACTTTTGATGACATAAAAGTTCATCCACATCAGCCTTTAGCTGCGAATAGTTCTTTGGGAGAGGGTTTTACATGTTTTTTAATTGGCTATAATTTATAGGGGTGCCGTAGCTCAGTGGTTAGTGTGTTCGCCTTCTGATCTGTAGGTCGTGGATCAATCCCCGGCTGATGCACAACAAATTTAATATCGATAAGATTTTTCTTTCGAACGGTACCCACCTGTCGTCAAGCAATTGGCAATTCTTCCGACAGTAACAACTTGCCTTGAAAAAGCTTCTAAAAGAACTCTGTGATAAAGCTCAGAAAAAGTTATGTCACAAGTGTTCTGCCGTTCGGAACCGGCTAAAATAAGTATGTCGTTTCTAATATTGTTCAAAATTGAACATGCACAACAATAATGGAAGAGAAGCTCGGCCAATGAGCCCTTTGGGGCTTTAAGTGCCACATATTTATTTTTTTTTAATTTACACGTGTGCCAAACATGCATATTTGAACCAAAACCCCGCCAAAAATTCGACTTCTCCGGGATGTGTCCGGGATCAGTCGCAAAGGAATATGCGACTAATCGCACTTTTGATGTCTTAATATGGAATGAACTGTTCCCTCTAGTTCGAGCATATCCTAAAAGACTAATTGTACCCTTTTATACCAGAACGGGTATACCATAAATGTAGATTAGTCGCACGGATAGAAATATTCATTCAATGCATTATAATTCTCATGTACATTTATATTTAAATTATTTGACAATTAGTCGCACGGTTAGAAATTTCCATTCAATGCATTATAATTCTCATGCCTATTTTCGTTTTAATTATTTGAGAATTTACCTATTTTTGCTCTTCGCTGCTATTCGAATCAAAATAATTTATTTTCATTAATTGCATTATAATGCTCATGTAAATAATACATTTTTTTTTGCCGTGATTCGAATCAGGGTAGAGTACAGATCAAACAATTTATTTTCATGCATTGCATTATAAATTTCGATTCATATATTTCAAATTTAAATGGACAAATATTTATCTATTTTCTGCTATTCTCTTCGGATTCGAACCTGGGTACCCAACACCTACGCTAACCTGTAATATTATTGTTGACTTAAAAGCAAAAGTGTAAAAAAACCCCTAAATATATTAATTATTTAACTGTTGGATTAGATTTTAGAGATATATATTCTTTCGAGGTGAGCTAAATTTGCTGAATACAGGACTATATTTTATACAGCGCCGTTATTATACGTAGTTATGATGAGCTTGGTAAAAATTCTATAGAACATACAATTTATTCCTCAATATATTTACAAATGCCGATTCTAAATAGCAGATATCTCTAAATAGTTTTGAAATTCACACAATAGGCGCTGCTGAGTTCCATTTGGCCTTTTAGTTGCCGATAAGTCAGCTTAGGTACATAAAAATTTTGAATAATTTATTTAATTTGCGATTCGTGAGTCTTATTCTAGAGATTTAAAGTATTTCATTTCACTTTCGAAATAGTAATTAAAAGTGTCAAATAATCTGAAAAATATTTACTTTTTCAAAATCTGAAAATGGCTCAAATATTTTGCTCTTTTTTATTTTTAATTGTTCTGATTATTACTCGCATTACTATCATAGCAGTATATGTATATTAATGCATAATTATGCTCAAAGAAGACAATATTATTATCTGTCGAAAAAATAAGAAGAAAAACTATGGCGCGCACCCTGTCAACAATCTGACTGTATACACCTATATATAAATATATTTGTGTCTGTGAATAATTTAAGTTTATTGTGACATTTTACATACTTGTAATTGTATGTGTATGAGTGGAGAAAAAAAAAAACATTTGCAAAACAATTTATGTTGCATTCACATAAGTACTTACCAGTCAGACATAAGGTATGCGCATATATGTATTTATACACTTTCGCTGTACGTGTCACAATTAAAATAAATTTTAACAAAATAAAGGAGAGTTTGAGAGAGAGATAGGTAAAGAGAGAAAGAAGTGTTTATTTTTTTTTTTTTTCTTCTACTTTTTATTTATTCATCGCAGTCATGCAAATAAATAACCATAATGCGAAAATAAATGTGACATTAATATGCAAATGTATTTATGTATGTGTGAGTATTAAATGAAAAGGAAAAACGACAAATGTGTGCTGAGTAGGAGTATGAAAGAGAAAGAGAGAGAGACGAAGTAGCACATTATTTGTAAAAAATACTCGTACGTTGATCGCTTCAAGTTCTTCAACAAAATTACCTTTATATGAAATAATTCTCGTTTAGTTTATAGATGTCATTATTGATCTACTGCAATGTTATTAAGAGGAAGAAGTTGAAATGTGATAGTCATAGTGCCGATGCTTAAAAAATTACAACATTTTATTCTACACTCAATGGGTATCAAAGGGTATCTTGAGTTTATGCTTCCCTTTGTAACAGCCATAAGGAGAGGTGTAGGATATCTTGAGTTTGCGCTTCCATTTGTAATACTCGTATGAGAGGGTAACACAGATATGAAAAAATGTATATGCTATTACTCGCAATCATAATTTGAGTCCATTTTGACATGCCTATCTGTCTAAAAATAAACTTAACTTCCATATAAAAGTATATTTTATACTTGGGAAAATTTATTTTTTTATATTTTGCGTGTATAAATACTATAAGACTACAAATCTGTATATAAGGTTAGTTTTAGAAAAAATCGAATACGTATAAGTCGACGATTGAGCTTAACCCGACTGAAACTAAACTTAATATCCATATTTTATACCTGAGAATTTTTTTTTTCATAATTTGGGTATATAAATACTATAAGACTACAATTCTGTTAGGTTAATTTTAGAAAAAAAAAGGATACGAGGGCTACTATTTATATTTCGGGATCTGGCAACACTAATGTAAATAGCTAAAATCTGGCAACACCATAATAAAGTTTGACATTTTTTAGCAGAAACATGCTCACAACCTCTTGATGTACAATTGCTATTTGTTTCATTTACAGTGAGTTACGAAAATCAATTTGGCCAAAAAATGGAAATTTCAAGAAAAGGTTTTCGTTGGATATTTTTCACAACTTTCGACGTGGATTATCTCAGCAAGAATGTGTCGATGAACTTAGTTCTTTAAATGGTGATAAAGCACCATCGTATTGGTATTGTGAATTCAATCGTGGTCGTAGTCCGGTCGCCGACAAATTCCATGAAGGTTGTCCAAAATCGGTTGTTGTGCCTCAAAACATCGATGCAGTGCATGAACTGATAATGCAAGATCGTCATGTGACATATCGCGAGGTAGAAGCATCCTTGCACATTAGTTTCACTTCAATACATACAATACAGGTGACGAATCATGAACATATGCCTATGAACCGGAAACAAAACAGCAATCGAGCGTGTGGGTGTTCCAAAACGAGCCAAATCCAACAAAAGTTGTTCGGGTCCGCAGCAGATCGAAGCAAATGGTCACCTGTTTCTTCGGCCGAATGGGTCATGTGGCCACTGTTCCGGTTGAGTAACGTAGGGCGGTCAATTCTGAGTGGTATACGACCATTTGATTGTCGGGAGTCTTCAGAGAAATTCGCAAAACCAACCGCCAAAGACGAATAATTATCCATCATGACAATGCGAGCTCTCATACATCTCGTCAAACAGGTGAATTTTTGAGCAGCCTAAACATCGAATTGATGACTCATCCTCCGTACAGTCTTGATTTAGCACCCAATGACTTCTTCTTGTTCCCGAATATCTTAAGTAAACTGGGTGGTCAACGATTTACGAGCGCCAGAGAAGCAGCTGAAGTGCATTGATCATCATGGTGAATATTTTGAAAACCAATAAAGCCGTTTTCATTTAAAATTGTTTGTTATTATCTGCTATTCCCGAAATATAAATAGAAGCCTCGTACATATAGTCAAAAATGATCTGAATTGAGTTAAAAATATACCATCCTCCCATACAAACATACGATTTCGCATGAATATTTCCACACGGTACTCACCAAATATATAGAGCTATCACGTTAAAACTAAGTATATGAGTTTATATTTACTAGTTTATAAATAAGCTCGAAAATCAGCGCAATCAGTTGAAAACTACTTATACCTCCTATACAAAAGTATATTTTCAAATATATTTTTTTTACACTTTAGACCAGAAAATACAAAGCTAGCAAGCTAAACCTCGGTACTTACGGTTATATTTAACAGCATATATCCTAGTCCAAAAATGGAAATAATCTGATAAAAATTACTCTTACCTTTCATACAAAGGTATGTTTTCAAATGTATTTCTTCAAACTTTGTGCACGAACATATAACATTATCAATTTGAAACTTAGTAGATATGACTAAAACTATACTCTAATAAACGATTGTGAGAATGGCCGAAATCGGATTAAAATTACGACTACCTCCCATATAAAAGTATATCTATAAATATATATTTTTACCTTTTTTGCACAAAAAATTGTAAGCTATCTAGCTGAAACTCAGTATGTATAATATTATTTACCAATGAATTGATAAGGCAAAGAATATGCGTAATCGGATAGAAATTACATCTACATCCCATACGAAAGTAGGTTTTCGAATGTATGTTTTCGCAATTTACGCAGGAAAATATTAATATTTATAAGTAAATATACTGTCTTGAAAATGGCGCTAATCGGATGAAAACCACGCCTATCTCTCATAGAATGGTATATTTTCGAAAATATGTTTGTAGACTTTAAGTACGAATATATAAAGCTATCGGAATTGAACTGGACACGTGTGACTATCAGAGAAGAAATATGTTAGGAAATGGGCGTTATAAGATGAAAACCATGCCCACCTTCAGGACAAAAGTTTCATTTTTATACCTTTGTCACTATCTGTCGTAGCCGAAGTTAAATTTTTTCAAATGTCTTCTCTCTCTTTCTGCTTTACTCATGCAATACATTTTCTTCTAGATGCCTTTTCTGTGATTAAATTATTCGCTCTTTTCTAATTGTGTTTGCCCTTTAATTATTTATTAATCGAATTAAATCAAATTGAAGCAATCAATATTATACTTAGAATAACTCGCATCCTTTCAAACATTCATACACATAGTTATAAACCAATATAAAACAGTACAACCAATACATACAATCAATAAGGCTTACTATCAACTCAATCAATCCTTTCTTTTTTTTATTGTATTTTTGACAGCTTTTGTTTGGCAATACACACTCTCCAATGAAACTTTTAAATAAATATTTACATAAAAAAATTGAATAAATTTTCACTTAGAGTTCATTGTTTGAAGAGCGCACTATACGAGTATCGTACAATAACAAAGACATGAATAGCACAAAATTCACAAAAAAAAACGGCTTTCAACGGCTGACGAAAATACTTCATGGTCAAATTGTTAGAGTTGTTGCCACAACTGTTGTCATTGTTATTGTTGTGGTGGTTCTATGTTGTATTTATTGGCAACCCTCTTTATTTTACAAACTGACACACACACACAAAATCCGATACGCTTACTCGATCTCAAGTTCGGCATCGAAGTCCTGCCAATTTGCCAATTCAATCAAAATCAATTGAAACTTTTTTTTTGTATTTTTCTTGTGTACTCATAGATTGTTGGGTTTTTGCCCATCATCAATATTAATATCATTGTATTTTCTACATCATCATCTCATCTACTTTTCAATCCATCTTCATGCTATTGCGTCGTTTTAATTTTGTGGGTATTTGTAACCAAAAACAAGACAAAAGATATGGAAAAGCATAATAAGGCGTATAGAAAAAATAGAAAAAAAAATCTCCTTACAGTCGGCTGGGGCCGACCAAACTATACCCTGCATATGTAGATTTATATATAAAAAGTTTACTCGAATATCCAACTTTTCTTTTATTTCCACTTTTCGAGAAACAATTTTTGTATATACTACTAATTTACACCCGAAATATGGTTGACTTTGACGAAGTAAAAGGATTTTAAGATAATTCCGAGGCTTAGTATGGGAGCTATATAAAATTGGGTGTGGCTTACCACTTTCTAGTAAATCCAATTTATTTTTCAACGTTAATCCACACCTTAAATTTGGTGTCTTACGTTGAATAGTTTCTAAGTTATGGTGGTTAACATTTTTGTTTAATTTCCTCAACTTTGTATGGGAGCCCCAATAAGAAGTGGGCGTGGTACGCTGATTTTTCGCCAGATTATTTCGGACTACCATATTAACCTAAGTGTTAATTATGATTGTTCTAGACAGAAGGATACAGAAGTTACAGCTATTTAAATTTAAAAGAAATTCGGTAATTTTGTATGGCGGCTACTATCAACAGTGGGCGTGTCGCGTCCATTTCCTGTGAGTCTAGTTGCTCCTACAATACTAATCCATATCTCAAATCTCGTTGTCCTACGCTAAATATTTTGTAAGTTATGGTGCTTAAAAGTTTTAGTTTAATTCCCTTGACTTTGTATGGGAGACTCATGAAGGAGTGGGCGTGGCACACTGATTTTCTGCCAGATTTTTGCCGACAACGATATTAATTTAAGTGTCAATTATGGTTATTCTAGACTGAAGATTGCCGAAGTTACAGCTGTTTCAATTTAAAATTTGTATGGGGGCTACGATAAACACTGGGCGTGGTGCGCCCATTTTCTGTGAGCCTAGTTGCTCGTACAATACTAATCCACACTTTAAATCTCGTTGTCCTACGCTCAATAGTTTGCAAGTTATAACCGGTAACATTTTTTTTAATTTCCGCAACTTTGTATGGGAGACCCAAAAAGGAGTGGGCGTGGCACACTGATTTTCTGCCATATTATTTCCGACTACCATGTTTATCTAAGTGTCAATTATGGTTATTCTGGACAGAAGATTGTAGAAGTTACAGCTGTTTAAATTTAAAAGAAGTACAGACACAGACACAGAAAGTAGGCGTGGCTCAACCACTTTTGGCGAGGTTATATAGTAGTATAATATAAGTCTATGTGCCAAATATTGTTGTCCCAAGTGGTATATTATGTGAGTTATAGCAAGTTAAAGATTTTGAAAATTTCGAGGTTAGTCGCTTTGAATGCTTGGTGTGGGCGTGGTTATTGACCGATCATGCCCAATATCAATCCCCTCCGTACCCTTGGATCATAGATTACTTATGCCAAATTTCATCGAAATAGCTCAATATTTACTCAAGTTATCGTGCGAACCAGCCAGGTGACAGACAGACGGACGGACGGACGGACGGACGGACGGACATCGTTAAATCGAAAATTTAATCGACGCTGATCACGAATATATATCTATGTCTATATCTCCGGAGATTCCTTCAAATGGACACAAACATCTGACCGAAATGAATATACCATGCATATTGCATTATGCAGGGTATAAAAACAGGTTAAGAAAATTACCTTTAAGTGTAGGGAATTGTCACTTTGTTATGGTTTTATTTTTGTTTTTATTTTTGACTCCTTTTTTTCATGTTCGCTACCACTGTTGTCTCACACATTAGCAAGCACTCTCTAATGCCACTTTATCGCCTCCAGTACAACATTCATTTATAAGGAATTTTTCATCTAACTGAATTTGCTTAATTATTAATCAAAACTAGGAGCCATTGTTGTCAATGAAAATGTTCCAATTCGATGCTAAGTGTGGCTCAATTATCGACCAGACCCAAGCGACTGTTTTCCAAAAAGGAATTAGTAACACAGTCCCATCAAAAACATAAAAAAATTTTGTCCACCAGACGCGATAAATATTCCTATATCATTTGGAGTCGCTGAACTCGAATCCGAAGTAGGTTTGACTTTCGTTCCTAAACTTAAAAAAATTCTTGAAGTTCAAACTTTCATTCATAGCCACAATCGGTCCTAAAGGCGTAAAATGTATCACCGACCACAATTAATTTTTTCCCTTAAAATCCCCTAATCCCCTAGAACGGCTCCGTTAAAAAAATATGTTTTCATACATTTCGCTCCCAGAGTACCACAAAGCGGGTTCAAACCTATGACCGACCCATATTAGTTTTGCCTCGCGAACATTTCTTTGAAACAAATTTACCTCTTATCTCCGCAACTCAAGGGTGTTTCCTTACAAAATGGACGATTTTATAAAATGATATTCCATGAGAAGTGGAAATTGGAAAGATTAAGGAGGACGGCCATAAGTTTAACCATTATAGAAGATTTCTAGGCGATTATGGGATCAGTTCTGGATAATCAGAGGTTTTGAGGTTCATTTTGTAGGCTAACCTTCTTAGAAGCAAGGAGAGGAAGGAAGTATGTTCAGAAAAACTGTTTGAAAGGGAAAAGGAATGGACGTGGGGTATATATTTTCTTTCCGCTTTACAAACGAGGGGTGCGGTGGAAACAAAGTTTATAAAAAAGTAAGTTTTATAGGGGAGCTCATTTAAGGGTCAGAAAAGACGATGTAAGCACGTTACAAAAAAATGTTGTAGTGAAAAAATCGGTCATATATTTCACTCCTCTGGTGTCGGTGCTCAGTATTTTAATGAACGTTTCAACATTTATAACTTTTTTGAGGTTAGAGGCAAACTGCTACCTGGCAATAGCGCCAAAATGAGTGGTGCTCTGTGGTCTATGGTGTGGTTTTGCCGAAACCACATATTATCTAGATCAACATCTTCAATTTTAGGTCATAAAATTTAGTTATCGTACAGACTGACCGTTTAGAGCCAACAGTAAACCTGGAGCCTCACCAGACCAAAATACACAGGGTGCATTGGCCACTTCTGACCACATTTTGGAAGATCCAGCTATTATAATTCTGCTTAGCATATATCCACGTAGTTAGAAATGAGTTTCATCGCTGAAGATCGAAAGATCATCGACAGACTGTAACTCCTGTAGATTTGGCCACTCTGCTTATTCGGATATCCGCTGAGTAGGAAATGAGTGTCAATATTCCATAACCTGGCAGCCTGACACAATTTACAATTGTAAAATTCACCATAATGAGCCGCAGAATAAACCCAAATGCTGAACTCGCTGTGGTATCGCTAAATTTGGATCAATCGCCATACTTTCATTAATTCCAGCAATATTTTTTACATACTGTGATTTACGATAATGCATGAGCTTTAAACTATAATTGGGTAATTCATTATTTCCGAAATGCTTCTCTCTTTTGCCCATCCAACGCTTTAATCGACCAAAATCTTTTCTTAAAGCTCGAAATGCGGATAAAGGAATATCTTCAATTACATTTTTCTTGACGACCTCAAAGGTGTTGCATAGTTTAGTGAAGCTCGCAAGGAATGTCAATTTTGATAACCCATAACCCAGTTTTTGTGTCAAATATATTGTATCAAAGAATGCAATAAAATTGAATTTTTTTATCACCTTATCTTTAAAATACATATAAGTTACCTTTATGCTTGAAGGATTGCTTTTCATATGAGCATAACACAAGTATGTATTTAGTGGTGACCATTCATTGGTCAAGTAAATTGTTGTGGTGCGATGTGATGATCATTGAACTGTCAATAAATCTGTCAAAGCATAAAGTGATACAAAGACAAAAACAAAGATGCTGATGATGTTGTTACTTAGTATAGAAGGATACAGATGTAATGAAACGTAACGATGTAATGAAAACCGGTGACCATGACGACGACGATGAGGACCACTACTTGAATACGATTTTTAAAAGAAAATAAATATATGTTTCTTATATAAAAAATAAATATTGATAACTTTGCTCATTCATGCATTAATACAATACCACAATCACAAACAAATAACTCTTATACTTTATGAGCTGCCTTACTTAGTATGTACTTAGCTACATACCTACCATACATATAGTATATCTCCATATGCCTCTACCATGCATTCATGGAATATATCCCCATATGAGCATCCATAGATAAAACTCAACCCAGTTTGTGAGTTGTATGTGTGTGGCTATATTCGCTGATTGGTCAAGTTGATGCACACTTTTCTGGCTAAATTGCTTGGCAATGAATTGAAATTGAATGATTTGGTCGAGCTGGTATTTAGTCATCAAACATTTGATTTCGATTTTGTGATTTCGTCTTTGCTTTGTGTGTAATCAGGTAGAAAAATAGCTACGTGATGATATACGAGTATCTATGTTGTGAGATATGGATACATACTTGTATATATACCTAATAAAATGAGCAGATGAATTGGAAATGGAAGTGTAATAGATTATATACATAGAATTGTATAAATAGTTGATTGTGCTTCAATCAGTATGAGTACATACTTTGTGGTGAGAGAATTTCCTAATTTTTTGGAGAATTTATTATGCTAAAATGTTATCGAGTGATTATAGGCAATAGCAAAAGCGTGAAAACCTCAAATGGATGTATACCATAGGGATAGTGATTATCGGATAGAAAGATTTTGTAGAAGAGGACTATAAAGAGCCTTCGACCGTGCTTACTTGCTGAACTAAACATTAGAACCAAATTTGGTCGACTTGTCCGAATGCTAAAGATTTCTGGAGTCGTTTCTGTTTTTCGATCGCTGACAAGAGTTAGAAATTGCATGCGCTGACATTCCTCTTAACTGCGTCATCAAGAGGGTTCAGAATATAACACCGTGCAAAAATTTTAATGATTCGATAATCTTGAACGATGATTCTAAACGAATTACACTACGAATTACTTTCTAGTCCTCGGCGGATTTGGGATTCCAATCGAATAAATTTTTAAGTTCAAACTTACACAGAGCCTGAGATTCTTGAATAAATTGTTCGAGAAAACTTAAAAATCGTAGACAATATGAATTGAACTGCAAGGAGGTAATGTTAAATAGAAACAGGATAAAATATGAAAAAATTAAATTTTCTTTATTAGATCGTAGGCATTTCGAATGATCTAGTAAGTCCGTAAAGACAAGACAGCATAATAATATGGAAATGTGTTGAAATGGAATTGTATGGTTGGGGTTATTGAATTTAAATTCGAGGTTAGCTCGACATGGTCAGGTCGTATTCTGCATCTAACCTCAAAGAAATTACGAAATGGAAGCATTCATTCCAATAATCTTATATAAAAGTAGAATTGCTGATAGACCAGAATGGTTATACTCAATGGAATCAAAATTCGAAGTCAAATTTCCGCCAGCACCTTAAAATTTTTTTCAAATCCAATAAAACCCTGCAATAAATATAAACAAAATCATATTGTTGAGGTTAGCACAAAACTCTGAGTATGAGGAGTAGAAATCGTAGCTCGGATTAAGATTGAACAACCAAAAATCCAGAGAATTCGACTATTTTAATTTTTTGTTTGAGTTGAGGTGGAAATGACCCTCTTCTAAAGAAATGATGGCGTGGTAAAATTAATGCGTATTGGCCGTACATTTCCTTGTTCTAATTGCGGTTCCTCGGCACTTTTAAAGTTATTTATCGATTTTCAGGTGTTTTTATGTATATTTTGTATGGGAGCTCCACAAGGGGAAAAGATAGAGAGTAAGTATGTTCAGAAAAAATATTGAGCTGTAAAAATAAATGCAGGTAGGTCATATATTTTTCTAATCTGGGCCACACATCAATTGTGCAGTGGATCCATTCTACGAACTAAGGATAGGGACTAATTTTGTTCACTTTGGTGAACTTTGGTGCACTTTGTTCGCTGTGGGAACGAAAGGTTAGAGATAGGGTGTAGTCATGTTTAGAAAAAAAGTACAGGGCAAAAAATGAATAGGGGTCCGTCGTAAATTATACCTCTCTAAGGATGTTTCTTAGCAATTTATTGAATGCTTCAACTTTCAAAATTTCTGTTTTTTCTTAATTAGGGACGAAATGAGAACTAACTGAGTAAATCTTAAGCAATAATATCTTCGATCAATTAACCTTCGTTGCCCTTCAAAATATATCACAATATATCCATTGTAAAGTATATAACGTCTACAACTATATAATGAGATCTTTTACAATTTAGAATGTATTTGTTTGAAATAATTTTAACAAATGTTTAATAGAAATCAGACAAAAAAGGAAGAAGAAGAAAAAAGAAACAAGAAATTACATACAAAGATTCTATTTATTTGTAGAATAACATTTGTGGATACACTTGAGTTATTTTTTGGATATTGCAAAAACAAAGAGAATTATTTGTATTATATGTAGTATCATATGATATGTATAAAATATTTTTCCGAAATGTGATATAATTCAAACATGTTGTTCATATGTATTGTATATGCGTATAAAGTCATTAAGACCATTACCAAGTAGCTGGCGTCTGTTAATAATATTTATTTTAATGTCTTGTCTCTAACTGAGTAGGTATATATGTAGATATATGCCATAAACAAGATATGAATTACTGTGAGTGAAGCCATGCGCAACAAATCGTTTCTCCTCATACGTTTTTGTTGATACATACATACAAAGCAACACTTAATAATTATTGTATTATAAGCCTTTAGAGATGTTTCATAATTATTTTATATTGCTATTGTATTGTTTTGTTTTTTTTTTTTCTTTAGTTTTTCAATTTGCTATACTTAATTTTTTTTTTTAACTGAATGAATTCAAATAGAACAAAAAATCATGCTTAAGAACTGTAACATTTGAGTGTCAAGTTCAAATTGAAAGAATTTAGGAATATGCGTGACTGTGTGTATGTGAAGATGTTTAATGCGTTTTAATGTGTTTGTACAATAAATATATTTCGCAAATGCGATACATAACAATCAACAAAAAGCATATCAATACATATTGTATTATACATGGAACGTGAAAGCCTCCACGCACACACTCTCAATATATGTAAGTAACATAGAGTCGACTTGGAACAAATTTGAATTCAATGATGATCACTAATGGGCTACTGCTGCTATTAGCATCTACATACTTACGACTATTATATACATACATAGTACATAATGAGCACCACATGTTTAACATTTGATAAATAGTAGAATATCATAGAATATAATGATTGAATATACTATATGACTTAATGATTATATACTCGTATATACTGTAAGTTTTTGTTGCAAAATAATCTTATTTGATTATGATATTTTCAAGTGACACTTGAGTAAACACATACCATAACAACGAGTGACCAGTATTGAAGGTTGAGTTGTATTCAAAGAAAATTATTGTTTGAAGTACTCGGAGGTGAACTAGTTTCAGAAGTAGTTCAAATTGGTAGCCTTTTTATTCGCAAAATGTAATAAGAGCGCTTTGGTTCAGACTTGAATTAATTTAGGTGAGTTGGGTCACCTAAAGCAATTTTGCTAAATTGTTCGATATATCAAAATATGTGATATCAGTTGGTATTATAACTAAATATATCCTTTTTATAAATATATCTTTTTCGAAGTCTCAAAAAAATTCATATATTTTGAGTGAAGATTGACGGTGATTGTCACGTAAAATCTTTCGTCATATTGAACTCTACAGATCTTAGGCTGCTTTGCTATTGTAACATGTCAACCGTGGTCGTTAACCTCTCTTGCGGTCTACATCTTTCATGAATAGCTGCGGTATTAGATGAGCTTCAAGCTGATTCGTTTCGAATGACACAGAATTTCTTTCAAATGGAGCATCATAATGGAATGCCTGAAAATATGCTAGAATGAGTTAATTTGGATCAAACACTCATCAGACTCATTACGGGTGCTGAGAGTTGAAGTTTTAATAATAATACAATATGTAAATCAGCAAGCAAGTATTTATCATATTACCGCTCCTTAAATGAACTGCATGATTTTCTCGTTTTCCCAAAACTACAAGATGACATCATCGAGGAACTCGTTTCAACTCACTTGAAGACATAAATATGAATTTGCTAAAGAAAGCAAAAGCAATCTTGGAACATAATTTTTTAAAAACCATTCAAGTGAAACCTTTTGTGAAGGATACTCAATAAATGTGGGTGTTTAATTAATATTTAGAGTAATTCCTGCAGTTGATTGGGTAGCATTTCTTTCGAAAACAATGTAATCACGGGGATGTTATACTTTAATACTCAACGAGTTTAATTTCATCCTCTTTCAAACTAAAGCAGATAGGTAAGTATGAGAGACCTTATCTAGAGGTTCACTAACCCTCTATCTTCTACAGCTTAAATCAATTTGAGGTCAATATGAACCATGTAAGGTGTTCTGGATCAACTGAGAAAAGACCAGATAAACCCAATAATCAACAATCGTACTAAGTAAACTTACCAGGGTTGTCCCAATCCAAGACACTTTTACGGACCTATAACCTAAAACGACTTGAGGAATTTATCAGTTTACACAAGAACAATATAAAAATCATCACGGGATTATTAACAGGACACTGCAGACTGAATTATCACCTAACGAAACTGGATGAAACCTCCCGACATTGCAGGGAGAAGAATGAAACTGCAAAACATCTGCTGGGAACGTGCCCAGCACTTATGCACACAAAAAAGAAAACCTCGGGGAATTTATAATACCGGAAAATCTGCTGAAGTCCATTAGGGTAGGATCTATACTAAACTTGCTCATGGATGCTGGACTTAGAGAAATACTCTAGTCCATGATGGGGTGTGCAATAGACCTAGTGTTGCAGTGCAATGCAATACGATTGCCAAAAATACAATATTCAGTGATTACTGCTGTTACGAGTCTAAGACAAGGTTTCAAAAATTCTATGAATGCACTGCACATTAAATTTCAATTACATATAAGTGATTTATTGCATTCTGTTGTCTTGCGCACTGGCACGATTTCTGATACGTCGAACATTTGGGACTCCCAATTGAATCCTTACTTTAATATGTAAAATATATTGGATGCTGATGTGAATGGGAAGGTTGAGCAGGAGATGCATTGGTTTTTGGCGCACCTCAAAATTGTTGTCAATTATCAGTTCTCAGAAATCAGATATCAGATATCAAGTATCAGGCTTCACATATCAGACATCAAGTATTAGTTACCCGATACTTAATAATTGATGAATAAACAAAAATTAATATGTGACATTTAGAGGCTCCAAAGGGCCTTTTGGCAGAGCTTTTCTTCCAGTACTGATGAGCGTGTTGTATTTTAGCAACTGAACAAACCAGTGCTTTACAAATTTCTTTACTTCTCACTGCACTAGAACTCACTGAACCCGAAAGTATTGATTATTGGAACGCACCCACGATATCTTAAAGTTATTTGCAGGTTACATAGTAATATTTTACTACAGGTCATCCGACTGAGGGTTTCATTTCTACCTATTACCCATCGTTGAACAACGAAACGTGATCAGTGTCATGTTGCGACATTCATAAGTTTGCGAGTGTTGAAAAGCGATATTTATATCATTTGTTTAATTTTTCGCAATCACGCATTTACTATGCTCATATGTATAAATATTTTATACAACTAAGCAACAGATGTATGTGAATCTTTGGATTATATGCTTATGATTTTTCTATATATGAATAAGTACGTCGTACGTATATAATCTAAAAAGGGTGGAAGCCAGTCATTAAACCGCATCAATAATGAATGGCGCATACTACAGAGTATGTATTGTAGATAGATAATGTGCTCATTTGGCAACTATATATAATATAATGACGTCATTGATCAAATTGCCGGCGCAAGCTTAATAGCATTGTGCTATTACGTATGCAAGCATCTGTTCTATATAGATGTATGTTATTACTATGTATCTAGATACATTTGAAGTTCATATTAAATAGTTTGCTTTTGTAGCTTTTTCAATTTAAATTCGATTTTTATATTTTACTTTGTGTTTGGATTTTTTTATTTTTTTTTTTATCATTCTATTATATAGTTGATGTGTCTCTGTTAGAACACTTTCAATTAGATGAAATTAAGTATTGTTTTGTTGATAAACTTGCGAATTACTTAGTTGAGTTTTGTTTGTTGCCGGATGCAAATGTATTTTTGAAAATTAAATAAAATTTGCTACTTTCCGCATAATTTTTGTGCGATCTGGGTTTTTTTTGTGCGTGTTTCTATTCGATTCCTTGCGATTTCGAAATTTTCCTTAAAGAAAAACCATGGTTCAATTACGCTGTACCGCGATTTTAGTTTTTGTGGTATTAATTCATATTGCGCTATTACTAGTTAATGCAGCAGTACATCATTCGCTGGACGATGCTCGTCAGGAACGTCAACGTTTAGTGCAAAAATATATAAAAACCTTAAATAAGGAAGAAGGTGCTATTCGTTTGGTGGGTGGTGACTCCGAATTTGAAGGTATGTATCCAGCTGGAGGAGATATATTACGAAATTTGAATATATACCCAAAAGAGTAGAAGCCTTATGGTTCTAAGATTTATGATTCTATCGAGAAGTAAAATCTTTCATTAATTTCGCACGATAACTGTCGTAATTATAAATCGATCGAGCTAAAATTTGCTACTAAAGAGTTTGACCAACGGACGAACTCCTTCGCGAATGGATGAAATCGGATGTAAACCGCCGTAACCTCCCATACAGAACTATGGCGTTGAATGAGTTTTTTCACAATTTATGCATGAAAATATAGAGCTATCGGAATACAACTTGGTACGAAAGTTCAAACTGATCACATAATGAAAATTTTACAAAATATATAAAATCCAATATAAACCACGCGTACTTCCCATACAAAAGTAGGTTATTAAATGTGTGTTTTTCACTTTCCACACGCAAATATTAAGTTATCCCACTGAAACTTTGTACGTAATATTCTATTTATCATTTAAAAGATACATTCAAAAATGAGTTAAATCGGACAAAAAACACACCTACCTCCCATACAAAAATAGGCTTCCGTTCGTTTGATTTTACACTTTGAACATGAAAATATTAACTCAACATTTAATAGATATATTCAAAAATGAGCGAACTCAGATGAAAAACACGCCTACCGCCTATACAAAAATTTGCTTTCGATCGTATGATTTTACACGTTGAGCATAAAAATATACAGTTATGCAGCTGAAACTTGGTACATATAATTATATATGCTTCTAAATGGACAAGTTCCAAAATGGATAGAATCGGATGAAATCCACGCCTACGTCTCATACAAAAGTTTGTCCTCGATTGTGCTTTGTTGCGAGTACGAATGCCATATATAAGATAATCCCACTGAAGCTCGGGAGAAAGAGTATTTTTATCAACCAGCGAGTATATTTGAAAAGCTTACTCATGAAAATGACACCTTCCGCCAGAACAAAAGTAATTTATTAGGGTGAATGATCGTATGCATGTGCTTCGGTATGATCGAAGTTACGCTTTCTAAATTTAAATATGCGTTGAAAATATCGCGAAATCTTAGTAAAAAAATAATACAAAAAATTCTGTAATCGCAATTAATTATAAAACAATACCATTGTCATTGCCCATGCTCAGCAAAAGAGCATAAATTTAGAGTAGTCTAGTTAGTAATAAGGATTTACGACTTTATTTTGACCTAAAAACCTTTCTCAATAAATTTTTCCAATTCTCATGATTTGAAAAAAAATTAATTTAAATTCCATATTTTCTTTTCCACTTCCATAGGCAACATTGAAGTATTGCACAACAACAAATGGGGCTCCGTATGCGACGACGAATGGGATGCATTGGAAGGCCGACTTGTATGCAAACAACTTGGTTTTCCCGGTTTCAAAAGGACCACACATAGCGGCTACTTTGGTCCAGCTCGGCGTCGTTTCTGGATGGACAATATATTCTGTGAGGGTGATGAGCCGGAACTAACCGATTGTCATTTTGATGGCTGGGGCGTCAACGATTGTGAGCCGACAGAAGCTGCTGGTGTTGTATGTATGAGTCCATTCGATTTGGAAGCTGAACCACCAACTCCTCCACCAAGGCTTAATCTGCCAAAATATCGTCTGCATCCGGCCAGTCGCATGGGTGTACGTATACGTGGCGGACGTACACCGCGTGAGGGTCGTGTTGAGGTATACATCAACAATAGTCGTTGGGGAACGATCTGCTCGGATGGTTGGTCATTGCTGGAAGCGAATGTTGTATGCCGGCAATTGGGTTTGGGTTATGCACGTGATGCCTTGCAGACAGACTACTTTGGCGGCTCTAATCTTTCGGCAAGTATTCTCAGTGGAACAGAATGTTATGGCAATGAGACATCACTGGCCGATTGTATACATCACGATTATTTGGCTGGTGTACCCGATTGTCATGGTTCGCGTAATCATGTCGCGGTTGTGGTTTGTGATCATTTGGCTCCCGATATGATTATTGACTATTATGAGCTGGAACGCACAGCACATTTAGAGGATCGTCCAATGGCATTGATGCAATGTGCAATGGAAGAGAATTGCGTTGCGAATGAGGCATACGATATCCAGCGCGATGATCCCGATTGGCGCTATAATACACGGCGTTTGCTGAAATTTACTGCGAGCGCTTTGAATGCAGGCAATACAGATTTTCGTCCATTCAAAGAGAAACACATGTGGGAATGGCACATGTGTCATATGTAAGATTGAGAATGAGACAAATTTGCTCCGACAAAATATATATACTTATGCTTTTGTCTGTATTTTTACTTTCAGGCATTATCATAGTATGGAGGTTTTCGCTACTTTTGATATCTTCGACTTGGAGGGTAATAAAGTGGCCCAAGGACATAAGGCATCATTTTGTCTGGAAGATAGTCAATGCCTGCCGGGTATAGAGAAAAAATATAATTGTGCTAATTTTGGTGATCAAGGTATAGAGAAATGATCTAATATTATTGAATTGAATTGAATTTTATTTCAAAATAATGCAATTTTTAGGTGTCTCTGTCAACTGTTCGGATATCTATCATTATAATTTGGATTGTCAATGGGTGGATATCACGGAGTTGGATACTGGTTCATATATTCTCAAAATTGCCATCAACCCTGAGTTCAAAGTTGCCGAAATGAGTTTCGATAATAATGCTGCCATCTGCAATTTACTTTATACTGATACTTATGCACGTGTGGAACATTGTCGATTGATAAGACCATAAATTCAGCATAAAATAGAGAGAAAAGTCAAAAATGAAAATAGAAGAAACAAACGCAAACATCTAACGAAACAGTGCCAAATACTTAAAACCAAAAAATTTAATTTTCATTTTATTTTTATCATTAAGCATTATGTATATTGTACAATCAATGAGAGCAAGCAAATGAGAGCGAGAGAGATAATTGTCTAATAAATAACAATCATTGTAATTTAGTTAACTTTTCCATAAGTGCAGTGATGTGCATGATCATTGTCATTATCAACATCACCATCGTCATCATTATCATCATTATTAGCATGATGGCAACATCAAATTAAATATGAACTTGAAAATCACTGAAGCGTCAATATATGTACATACGTATGTTGTGTAAGCAATGCGATATTGTTGAAAAAACCTAATTGTGTCAACATTCCAAATTTGCTGTTTGATAAACATGCAATTAAATACAATAAGAGCACTGTGAATAAATGATCGTTCATAAAATGATCATTAATTGAAGGCTGGCTCTTGAAGATATGAACTCACGATTATGGTTATTTGGGTTACAAGGTCGCATTAATGGAATTGAATATTCTATAGAAATTAGAACTGTGATAGGCAAATTTGTTCAATATTCGTATTAAACGATTTATGAATTTTATTATATTTTAAAATTATATTTATGGGGTAGCTTAAATGGCTGACTTTCAGGTTTGTACAAATTATAGTCGTGAACATATTTTTGTATGAGAGGTAGGCATGCTTTTCATTCCACTCAGTCGATTTTTCAACTCGTCTATTATTTGATAAACGTGATTATATGTACCGAGTTTCAACTTCACAGATTGATATTTTAGTGCATAAAATGTGAAAGAACGAACGTCAGTACTATGTTTTTGTATGACAGGTACATGGGATTTTCATCTGATTCAGGCCCATTTCAAAATATCATATATAAGTTCAAAAATATATTACATATGCCGAATTTCAGCTCTATCACTTGATAATTTCCTGCGAAAAGTGTGAAAAAATTCATTCGAAAACATATTTTAATATGGGTGGTTGGTGTAGTTGTAATTCAATTCAACCTATTTTCACACATATTCATTCTATAATAAATATAATCATATAAAAAGAGTTTTCCTTTGTAGTTCTATATTTTCATAAGGAAACTGTGAAAATATATTTACGAAAACATAATTTTGTATGGGAGGTAGGAGTGGCTCTTATTGGATTTAGTTTATTTTAATACATCTTCATTAGTTCAACAATATATTCATATCGTCGGATTTTGAGCTTGATATCTTTATATTTTCGAGAAAAACGTATGAAAAAAAAAAATTCGGACGCACATTTTTGTATGGGTGGTGGTCGTAATTTTCGTTTTATTCATTCCATTTTTATATATATGTCTATTAGTTAGTAAATTTAATTATGCGTACCGCGTTTCAGATTGATAACTACACATTTTCGCGGGCAAAGTGTGAAAAAATACACTAGGAAGCATATTTTTGTATGGGAGCTAGGAGTGGTTTATAATTATGGCAAATACCGTGCCAAAAGAGAGAAACGAGGTTAAATCTTCTCAGGTCGTGATTCTGATCAATATGTTGCACAGCCTTTATAGGCTGTCATTTTTACGCTTTTTTTAATAGTTTATAAATGTATGACTACTATAGCATTGTTTTACATTTATTCGGAAGAAACATGTCATTCGAACTAAAAATAATAAAAATCTAGTTAGAAAGTTATCAATTACATTATATTACAACAGCAATAACAACAATAACAACAACCAAAAACCAAAATATTAAATAAAATAAAAAATCAGTAAAATATCATCAATAAGAATATAGCATTTATATGTACATAATTCCTACATATGCAAACGAGAATTACTAGAATTACTATATATTCCTAACCAATCAAGTGGACACATATGAACACTTAGGCGTATGAGTATTATAATATAAATTCCTAAATGTATTAATTTTATGCCATATGAGTCATATCATATGTATGAATATGATTGTATTATTTTATTGCTTCTGATTTGTAAATGTGTATACAAATAATGTATATAAACATTCATTCATATGATACCCATATTCATCATCATCATCATCAGCAACATACAAATGTGTTGTTCAATTGTTTTCATATTTATTAGAAATTCATTCATTTTTCATACATCCTCTATTGTTTGTCAATTCTCTTTTATTATTTTGGCATCATTTTGGAATAGATTATTGGAATAAAATTATTAACAATATATTTACATTTCGAAAACAATAATTTTATTGATGTTATTACTACCTACACATAATATATGAGTATGGATATATAAATGAGTACGTATGTTTATGTGTCAAGTGTGCATTCATATATATATATATATATATATATATATATATATATATATATATATATATATATATATATATATATATATATATATATATATATATGCCGTAGCTCAGTGGTTAGTGTGTTCGCCTTCTGATCTGTAGGTCGTGGTTCAATCCCCGGCTTAATATCGATAAGATTTTTCTTTCGAACGGTACCCACCTGTCGGCAAGCAATTGGCAATTCTTGCGACAGTAACAACTTGCCATGAAAAAGCTTCTTAAAGAACTCTGTGACAAAGCTCAGAAAAAGTGATGCCACAAGTGTTCTGCCGTTCGGAACCGGCTAAAATAAGTAGGTCCCTTCTAATATTGTCCAAAATTTAAGACGCACAACAGTAATGGAAGAGAAGCTCGGCCAATGAGCCCTTTGGGGCTTTAAGTGCCACATATATATATATATATATATATATATATATATATATATATATATATATATATATATATATATATATATATATATATATATATATATATATATATATATATATCTCCATAGAAATATCAATAAACCTACTGTATTGTTTTAAAAATAATAATCGTCAATTGTAAAAAAAAATATGAATTATTTAAATTAAATTACATTTTTGTAAATATCAATATATACATATGATGACAATATGAAAATATGTACTATACTATACCTGAAATGGTATATGAATGCGTATTGTATACGTTCAAATAAGATAATATTTTATAATAAGAATTTAATAATTAAAATGTACATAAAATCAATTAAATTGTGGTTTTTAGTTAAACGTATGTTGTCCTTTATCTATGTATATCCGAAAGTCTACATGCTATGTAAGGGGTTATCCATTTTGCGGTTTCAAATGTAAATGTAAATAAAACACATATAAAATATTTTTTATCATGATATTTCTTTTTTATTATAAAGTTTGAACATTGACATTATGTGTGAAATACTACATCATTTAAATGACCACCACGCGAATTGTTGTAAGCATCGATTCTTTTGAGGTAATTTTCGACCACTTTTTGACACATATTGGGTGGTATCTCAGCCATAACGTGACGAATGTCGGTTTTTAGGTGCTCAAGAGTTAAAGGTTTATCTGCATAAACACGGTCTTTCGCGTAGCCCCACAAAAAAAAGTCAAGCGGTGTCAAATCGCATGATCTTGGTGGCCACTTGATATCGCCACGACGAGAAATTACGCGGCCAGAAAATTTCTCTTGCAATAAAGCCATATTCGCTCGAGTTGTATGGCACATATTCCCTAAGTCGTATTCTTCAATAGCAGGCAAAAAAAAGGTTATCATATGACCATAACGCTCCGAATTGACGGTGACAGTCGTTCCATCGTCGTTTTCGAAGAAGTAAGGTCCAATCACACCTCCGGACTAAAGAGCGCTCCAAGCAGTGACTTTTTGTGGATGTAGTGGCCTCTCTTCAATTACTTGAGGATTCTCAGAACCCCAAATACGACAATTTTGTTTGTTAACATACCCACCGCTGAAGAAAATTTTGTTCGAAAAATCGCCGTCCACCGCCTGTTGTTCAAGCACCCATTCGACGTATCTACGACGTTGTGAATGGTCAGCTGGCTTCAGTTGTTGTGTGAGCTGGATTTTATATGGATGTAGGTGTAGA
Organism: Megamerina dolium; assembly: GCA_963854835.1. Classification (NCBI taxonomy): domain Eukaryota; kingdom Metazoa; phylum Arthropoda; class Insecta; order Diptera; family Megamerinidae; genus Megamerina; species Megamerina dolium. The sequence goes on from OY978525.1 coordinate 30,918,292, forward strand.
TCCAAATGCAAAATACGCCATAATGTGCCGTAAGACAGTCCTAATTCCGGAGAACGACGAGGAATCGACACATTCGGGTCTTCGGCAACACTTTCACTTACAGCAACGATATTTTCGGTGGTACGAGCGAAACGATGATGCACAGGCCTTACAATATCTGTAACCGATCCAGTCTCTTCATATTTCTTCACAATTTTGCCAATTGCTTGCGTAGTTGGACGATTATGTAAACCATAATCTCCTCTTAAAGCACGATATGTGGCTGTGGCAGAATCACCATTTTTGTAGTAGATTTTTACAATTTTAATGCGTTGTGCGATAGTTAAGCGATCCATTTTCGCAAATATCAGACTTTGAACTGAAAAAGAAAGAAATTGTTTTAACAACTCAGTTTGACAGATGTCGAATTCTAGCCTTATACTTTTGAAACCGCGAAATGGATAACCCTTTATTATTATACCCTGCATAATGCAATATGCAAGGTATATTCATTTCGGTCAGATGTTTGTAACCACTTGAAGGAATCTCCGGAGATATAGAAAAGTATATATATTCGAGATTAGCGTCGCTTAAATTTTCGATTTAACGATGTCCGTCCGTCCGTCCGTCTGTCTGTCACCTGGCTGATTCGCACTATAACTTGAGTAAATATTCATCTATTTTGACGAAGTTTGGCATAAGTAACCTATGATCCAAGGGTACGGAGGGGATTGATATTAGGCCTACACCAAGCATTCAAAGCGACTAACCTCGGAATTTTCAAAATCTTTAACATGCTATAACTAACTTAATATACCATATGGGACAACAATATTTGGCAAATAGAGTTATATTATAGTACTACATAACCTTGCCAAAAATAGGTGAGCCACGCCTACTTTTTATAGTAGCTTCTTTTAAATTGAAACAGCTGTAACTTCTGCAATATTCTATGTAGAACAACTATAATTGACGCTAAGATTAACATGGTAGTCGGAAATAGTCTGGAAAATAATCAAAGTGCCACGCCCCCTCTTTCTTGGGGCTCCCATACAAAGTCGAGGAAATTAAACAAAATCTTTTAAGCGCAATAACTTATAAACTATTTAGCCTGAAACAACGAGATTTAAGATGTGGATTAGTATTCTAAGAGCAACTAGAGTCACAGGAAATGGACGTACCACGCCCATAAAAAAAGACCGAATTTCTATTAAATTGAAACAGCTGTAACTTCTGCAATCTTCTGTCTAGAATAACCATAATTGACACTTAGATTAATATGATAGTTGGAAATAACCTGAAAAAAATCAGCGTACCACGCCTACTTCTAATTGGGGCTCCCATACAAAGTTGCGAAAATTAAAAAAATTTAAAACGCATTAAGGGGGTCTTCTACCTTGTTGGTTCAAAAAATTCGATTTTTTTTTTCAATTTTCCAACCCAGAAGGTGTTAGGAATATACCCTTAAAAGGATATAACTGAAATCTTATTATTTCGAGTTTTTCCGAGCCGTCGAAGACAGTTACGCGTGCTCTTATCGCAGCGCTCTTCGCGACCACCTAAAAGCTGGCCCATCGCGTTTTTCTAAAGTTATCTAACGTTCTATCGAATACCTGATGTATCTGTATCTATGTAATCTCTGTTATGCATGATAAATTTTTCGGTCCATTCAGTTTGAAAGAAAATTTAACGTCGGAAACATCCCGCTTGTTATATACATGAATATCTTTAAATGCGATTTCCCAAAAGTTGCGTTTTTGTAACTGGTTGACATGATATCTCGAAAACTAATTGATTGATTGATTGAAATTATATATCAAAATTTGTGAAAAACATGTGGCTATCGTCTGACAGATACTTTTTAGATTTTTTTTATTTAAACAATTTTTACAGATGTTTTTAACCCCGAAAACATTAAAAAAAAAATTGTTTTTTTTTAAAGTTGCCTGTTCTGCGAAATTTTCAAATTTTGAAAATGCCATCTGTCAAACGATAGCCAAGGTGATAAAAAAATTAAATCATTTTGGTTTTTTTGTTTCAGACGATTTTCATGAGCTAAATCGTGTCAACCATTTGTGTATGAATTTTTTGCAAGGGACACTTCAAGGTCAAGTCACGGTCAAATCGAAGACAGTAAATTTTCAGTAAAATTAGTGTTAAATGTATTTAAATAAACAAGTTGAATGCAACAAACCGCACCTCGATTGCGTTTTTAGTTTTCCTATAACTAATATTCAAAAAACAGTGTCAAAAATGAAGCCACAAGGTAGAAGACCCCCTTAACTTACGAACTATTGAACGTAGGACAACCAAATTTAAGGTGTGGATTAATATTGTAAAATTAATTAGATGAAGAGGTAAAGCTCGCCCACTTTTTATATAGCTTCCATACTAATCCTCGGAATTATCTTAAAAACCTCCTTTAAATTATCCCCTTTAAAACCACCAAGTTACAAAGTACTTCGTCAAAGTCAACCATTTTTCAGGTGTATATTGGTATTATATGCAAAAATTGTTTCTCAAAAAGTGAAAATAAAAGAAAAAGATGGATATTCGCCCAAACTTTATATATATATATATATATATATATATATATATATATATATATATATATATATATATATGTATATATATATATATATATATATATATATATATATATGTATATATATATATATATATATATATATGTATATATATATATGTATATATATATACATATATATGTATATATATATCTATATATGTAGGGTATAATTTGGTCGGCCCCAGCCGACTGTAAGGTTATTATTTTCATTTAATTTGTGTACATACATATGCACATAAATAATAAATGTCTTTCTCGCTAAATAGACACAATTAAACGTCATCTTATTTAATAATGGCAATCATATGATATGGCTTTTTGTTAGTACTAGGTAGTAAAATCAATGAAGAGTAAGTCATTGGGGGGTTCTTTTCTTCTATTCGCAACTATAAGTTTTTCAGATATTAATTTGAAATATACGATAATAATAAATCTGTTGCAAATCTGCGTGTTTGGTTTAAAAACTAAATACTTTTTCCAGTATACGCCTTTCTAGATAATTAGAATATTTGTCTTGCAATCATATTTAATCAAAATTACACGGTTGAAAATAATTATTTGTTTGAGCGCTCTATAAAAATGTGATCGTGGCACACTCACTTTTCATTAAATGATCAACCACCAAAAATTGAGCACTTGCACGAAACATTGACGTCACGCATGCTCTTTTAAACATGATATAGTCACATCATTGAACGGGTGAAAATAGTAATTATATATGGAAGGTATATAATGTAGTAGGCATGGAAGTTTCAGTATTAGAATTTACTTTTACTTTTAAGTATTAAAATTAATACCACTAAACTAAATTTTCTTGTATGATGACCATTTTTAAAGATGATAAAGCGACATGATAAGGTTGATCACAGTAATGACTTTGTATGACAGCTATTTGAAATAGTGAGTGTGGTCCTTCATAATGCAGCAAATAAAGTCGACATACACTCAGTTTTAAGATTAATAAGGTAACATCATTTAGAGAATCAAAGTAGCGACTTTGCAGGGGATGTGGTTCACGGTAGAAAATAGATGAGAAGTAATGAAAAAATGATACTCTGTTTGAACTGTTTCCATAAAATAGTTTATTATTCCCTTGGCTATTGCACAACACAACAGCATCAATATTTTATGCACTCTCATTGATTCTCTATAACTCGGACGCAACGGCTAGGCAATACTTTGGGTCATGGTACATATGGTAAGCTCGTCAGTCAGTATTCTTGCGAATACGATCAATGTGCCAAATCCACGTTCCCAAAAGGCACCATAATCATGAAGCTTGTGTGGGTGTTTTACTGTGGGCACCACCATTCTGATTGCTGCTGTACGTACACTAAGTATGAGTCAATGGATTTGATAACCAAAACGGCGATTCACGTCTTTCATTGTCACCACAACAAGATAATAGTGAATAAACAATAGCAAAGTGTTGCTGATGAAATGAAAATACCAAATATTGAAATCCTTGAGTGTTTATAAAATTGATCGCGCTATTGATGGAGCTCTTTATACAGGCTGCGAAATTCATTATGTTCCATACAACCCTTCTTTATACGAGTTCCCATTTTCTTTCTAAAAAAAGTATTGTAGGTACGATATTATATTGTAGGATTTTTAAAAAAAAATCCTCATCACACGAATCCGTGATGTGAAACAATGTTATATTAAATATTTTGAATTTTTTAATGATTCTGGTGTTTATCGCTCAATAACACACAAGACTAGTAGCGCTTTCACTCTGACAAGTTATAAGTTTGTTTATATGAAACAGAATCGCTTCAAGCATCGCACTGATTATCGAATTCACTCTGACATCAGTTTAACAACTATATTTGACATATTCGTAAATATATTGGGTGTTCGAAAAGTTCGGTTACAAACTTTACCAAAAATGAAACACTATTTTCTTATATTTGAAACGAGCTCAATTAAACCAAATATGTGTCGTTTTGTTGATAACGATAAATATGAAACATTTGAAATAAAATTGTCGAAGTTATTGTCTTCGAATAGAATCTCTACGTTGACTATGTAGTCGAATCCAGAATACAAGAATATATCATCGTATCTCTTCTTTAAATGAAATGCAAATATATCTCCTCAGTTCAGTTCATTCTTTGACATATTTTCAGTAATGTGTTTCTCGCTGCTCTCACTTCAATTGATTATTGCCCTGTTTTACACCGTGGAAGGTCCGAGCTATACGGTGGAATCATCAAAACTTCTCAGCCAAGCTCTCTCAGTTTTTGCCGGGTCTTCAAAGATGTGTGTGGTCTGGTGTCGTCATTTAATTGCCGTTTTAATTGAATTACTTGCTTCACTTTCGTTAATTGTTGACAGTAGAGGCCAATCATTGTAGAAGCTCATAATGAATTTTTCCCTTCCAATCTCACCAAAGAGTGAGTTGTGTCACCTCGCTTCGTCTCTTATCTTTTTCGCACATTATTGTCATACTTGATCTATTTTTCATTGCCCGTAATCATTTGCTTGGTTCGATTTCGTTCCGTTTTAGCAGCAAATCGCATATGGAAATTAGGTCCATTAAATTTTTCACTGTTAACACAGTTTCATTCAAATGCTGTTTGGTGATGAATGCCTAGTTTCCTAGTAACGTCCACGGTGCTTATGTACCAGCCTTGCTCAATTTTTTCCATGATTTCATTGACTTTTTCTGTGATTGACCAACCAAAGCGAGGTACATTTTAACATCAAAATTATTAGATCGAAAACAAGCTCCTTTTCTACTTACAGCATCGTCTCAGTAAACTTCACAAATTTTCCAGCAGTCTGCGATACATACTTACCTTTTGTATGCATAACAGAAAAGCAAAATATTACGATGATGTTCCGAATTTGCACTCAATTTGAAAGCCATCTACTGACAATTTGTTACCGAACGCAATAAAAATTTCATAAAAAGAAATTGGTTTGTTTTCATTGATATTCCGTTGTTAATATTTTGTAAATCTAGGAAATTTGCTGACTTTATAAGTCCTTTTGAAGTCATTAAAAGTATAAATTATTAATAAAAACATTTAAAAAATTATAAATTTAAATCAATTTAGTGTTTAAAAAAATACAAAACTAGTGTAATGATATATATCCATATTGTTGCAAATTATTCAAGTATAAAACCTAAAACATCTACAGAACATATGCAATAAAATACACTTGCACCACTTTCAAAGAAGACGGCTCTTTTATTTAATATACACAAAAATAGACAATCACCAATAATCAACAACCATCTGCCCCTTGAAAAACACAAATTCAAAATCAACTGCTGGTGTCTAAGGTCGCGATTAATAAAATTATTAAGATTATTGTTATCATACAGTAGGTGTTCCTCTAATTTGAACTTAATGTTTGTGAAATTTGACTGAATTATGCTTGTGAAGTAATGTAAATTTAATTTAATTGTAACGAGTACCGATGGTTGGTTACTCATCACCACTTTTGAATGGCATGAATATTGGCAGCATCGAAGCGAATGTCAACAAAAAAGAAAGAGAAGAATCTCGACTACGATAAAGGAAGATTATGGAGTGTTGCCACAGAGTGTAAATCTCGAAAGTGATAGTACAAACATTGATACATTATCAGAGGCAAAAACTGCAAGTACATTAAGAAATTATTCTAAATAGATGAATAAATAAACTGTTGCTGTACATAGTTGTACAAAATAAGTGTTGTAATTATTATCCCGTGATCGAACAAGGTTGATTCGAGTAGAATTAAACGTAACAATATTATGAAATAAGATAAACAGCTTTGAAGCCTAGACCCACATGCTGAGATAGTACGGGTGTTTGCTGAATGAACAATTACTGTACAAAACATCGATTAATTTTCGATCAAGTAATTCAGCGTACTACAATAATAATAATGAGACAGTTTTAATTTGTATTTCAAACGATGAAGAGTCATTACATGGAAATGAATATTTCAAAGATTCTCCTACAATTATTATGGCTTCTAATTATCTCACAGTGTACAGTGGTGATATGTGGTAGTGGAGTGCGTCTTAGTAATGAATCGTTTGATTATATTGCCGCACATAAAAATACAAAGTACATTGATGATATTATACGGCGATCGAAAGCAGCTGAAATGCGTATTCATATGAATGAAACAATTGATCCATGTGAGAATTTTTATCAATTTGCATGTGGCAATTGGCCACATTTGAATGCGGCCGACCAATCTAGCGTTAATAATCTCATGAATATATTGATAAAATCGTTTAATGCACGAATTCAATCGGCCTTGGAAGCGGATACAAATTCAAGTGATATGGAAGAAATTGAAAAGAATGCCATCGACTTCTATGAATCATGTATGAATATGCATACGAGTGGTGCTGAATACAGAATGGATCAATTATATGAGATTGCTAATGAATTTGGTGGTTTGCCGCCTGTACTAATGAAAGATAATGTGGTGTTATGGAATGAGAGAGAATTTAATTGGCTGGAGACTGCAGCAAAAATCATACATAAATATGCTATATATACAATTATTAAAGTGTTTGTTGCAACAGATCATCATAATAGTACAAGAAATGTTCTCATTATTGGTGATAATGAGTTTTTACTTCGAACACGTTCAGCCTATCTTGGCGAAACTATGCAGCTACAGCGACATGCCTACATGAAATATATTGGACGCAAACTACAAGAGGGTCTTGGTGTTGAGGCTAAATTAGCAGAGCAAACAGCAAAGGAACTATTGGATTTTGAAATAGCTTTAGCCGAGGGTCTGCAGCCAGATGATCGTCTAGCTGATATAGATGAATTGTATATACCAACAACTCTGATGGAGATGCATCGAAAATATTCCCCTCATATTGATATAGCGCAGCTGGTGAATATTACATTTGGTGAAAGCGACCCCAATTATCATATTTATGAGCACAATTCAAAATATCAGGAGAATTTGGTACATGTAATGCGAAATTATCCCAAACGTGTTGTGGCGAATTACATGTTCTATCAATTGTATGACAAATTTCTAGTACTACCACAGTCGATAGTGGCCAAACAGCAAACGGAATGTATGGAAGAAACGAAACGCAAATTCACCGGTGTACTGGATACAATGATCTATCGTTCATTTCGTAATAATCAAAGTGAAAGTGATTTGCATTTGATATTCGATGAATTGAGAGCCGCTTTACAGGCAAACATTCAATTGGGCAAATATACTTGGATGCAGCCGGTGACTCGACAAAATGTCATTGAAAAATTGAAAACTATGCAATTCTTCATTTATGGTATTGACAATGTTCAAAATGACAACAATCAGCTGTCTCCAGCAATGGATAAAAATAATTATATTGAGAATTTAAAGAAAATATTTCAAAATGATGCTAGAAAACTATTTCATCTATTGCATACTATTAACGATGATGATTCTCCAATGAGATCGGATGAAGCTAAAATGGCTATGGTTACACCAATTAATATTTTAGAGAAGAATCGTGTAAGTTTTCCCATAATATTTTTGCAACCGTATCGTTTACTTGACATCCATTATCCGTATGCGATAAAATTCGGCAGTGTTGCAACGATTGTGGGCCATGAAATTGTGCATGCTTTCGATGACAGCGGACGGCTATTTGATGTAAATCGCAATTTAAATAATATGTGGGATGCGGCATCGACGGAAGCATTCGACAAACGCAAGAAGTGTTTCATCGAACAATATAGTAAATATATGTACAATGGACGTTATCTGCATAGAACCACCGATCAACGTGAGAATATTGCAGATAATAGCGGTATACGTTTAGCCTATGCAGCATATCTGAATTGGTTGCAAGATTCTGGCCATGTGGCAATGAGTTCGGAAGTGTTACCAAATTTCAATTATACAAATAAACAATTGTTTTTCATTAGTTTTGCTCAATTGTGGTGCAGCGATATCATGTCATTGGCAAAAGCAATGATTGTAGCCATGGACAAACATACACCGGATGAATTTCGTGTCATTGGATCATTATCGAATTTTGATGAATTTGCTAAAGCATTTAATTGTCCTGATGGCTCCAAAATGAATCCACAAGAGAAATGTGTTATTTATTAATATTCGCCACCTAAAATGCCAAAGAAAATTTCTGCACTTATTATAAGTTTACCGGAGAAGCAAAAAACAAAATTTTTTCATCTGGATTAACATGAAAATAGAAATATATATTGGGAGTATAAATAAGTTCTTGCGGTTTATTTTCGAAAATTGAAACTTTATTGTGAAAAATTGGTTATACATTCGGTGTTCAAGTATTGTCCGTCGCTAGCCATTACTTCTTCACATCTTTCTGGCAGCATACGGATTTCGCGTCGACATATTTCGAAAGCAATCGACATATTTTGAGGCGATCCATGAATCGCCCCAAAGCGTAAGAATGAAAGCGCTGTTCTATCAGGCCGTGCGTCTTCGATTGTAACCAGTGCTAATCGGATTTCACATTTGAGCGTTTCTAAGTACATTTTGAAGGGCGACGCAACATGTATCCGAGCCTTATCATGTTGCAAAATAACTTTGTAGTGTCTACCGGCGTATTGAGGCCATTTTTCTTTAAACGTTAGGCTCAAACGCATCAACTGTCATCGGCACAGGTCTCCTGTGACACCACACCCGGCTGGTCTCACTAAATACACAGCATGATCTTCTCGCCATGAATATTCGGCTTGGCCGTCGATGATGAGGCATGGTCGGGGTAGCCATACATTGCTCAATGTTTTAAATTACCGTAATGGAGCCACTTTTCATCGCCAGTCACAATTTGACGCAAAAACCCTCTCCTTTATTGCCTTTGGAGCAGTTGTTCACACGTGAAAAAACACTGCTCGACGTCTCTTCCTACCTTTCAGATCATTCCCATTGCGTTTAAACGATGGCAAATGGTTGGCTGAGTGACTCCAAGTGTTTTTGCGAGTTCATCTTGCGTTTGTGATGGATCTTCATCAAGCCTTGCCTCCAATTCGTCACCCTCAAACTTTGATGGTGCTCCAGGTTGTTCTTCGTCTTCCAAATCAAAATTGCCAAACCACTTCTGATATATTCGTTCAGCTAAAGCATGGTCATCAAATACTTCCACTAAAATACGATGACTTTCGGCAGCCTTTTTCTTCATATTGAAATATTGGAGTAAAACTCTCCGCAAAAACACATTATTCGATGCAAAAGTCGGAGCACACAGAAACAATGTTGTTTATTCTTCAGGCAAATTACAGATACTGATGAAGAACAGATGAAACAATGCAATAATAAATTAGTAGCGACATCAAATCCGCACTAACTTATTTATACTCCCAATATTTTAGATAAAAAAATCTGTTTTCTTAAAGTATACTTTGTGCTATGTGTCTCACATTATTTTGAATTGTTGTTTTGCGCAAATAACGTATCATCAATCTAAATCTGAATTGAATCTGAATGAATTTTGGTTATAACTTGGTTATTTCTGATAGCAGAAGTTTAAAATTTTCTACACGTATGTAATATTATGTAGTGAATCGCAATCAATAAAAAACTTAATTTCTGATTTTTTGATCATATGTTATTTTGCATTTTAGGTGACGATATTTACCCTGGCACTAAAAAATAAATTTGAAAATGCAACACTATAAATGGAAAAACAAATGTTCGGGCATAACACTTTGACATATGAAATTTATCAGAGATGTAGTCAATATATTAATTTTAAGAAACGTGTAGATATAATTAATGTAAAAAATTCAGGGAATACCCCACCAGTTGACTATTTACGAACGTTTCCTACAGATTTTCAAACGAATTGTGCTACATTCTTATATATGTAGTGTAATATCATCACTCATAGCATCATTTATAACAAGTTCCTACAGCGCGTCTATAAATGTGCTATAATATGTAATGCATGGTGTGGTAAGTAGAGAATTCCATAGTGTCAATTGCCATTTAATTTCTAGTGTAACAAACACATGCGTCATATACTATAGTTATATATTCGTATCTATGTGCATGCATACAAATTGCATACACGTTCGCAAACAATATCTTAAATAAATGAGTTTTGTCAAGTTCAACAAATGAATTTGTAATGAAGAATAAATTATTTCGATTACAGTAAGTATGGGAGACTATTGACTAATTTTAGAGGATTTATTTGCCAAAAATATCTCTTTATTTCATGAAGATATTATTTAAAATATTGGCCATCGTTACCTATGACTTTTCCCATCTTTCTGGTAGCATATGGACTCCGTCCCAAAAGAATTGCTCTTTTTTTTTAGGCCAAAAATGAAACATGCCAATTTCAGTTACCCTGTACTGAAGTGAAGCATATTCCTGTAAGGGCATTCTGGATCGACCGACACAAATGGTACTCAGACGGGGCAATGTCTGGGCTATAGGGCGGGTGAGGTAAAACTTCCCAGCCGCTGTCTTCCCAATAATTTTAATCGGTCGTCCAACATGAGGCCGAGCATTGTCATGGTAGAATACTATAGACTGGTGTCTAGTCGCATATTCTAGTCGTTGCTCGGCGATTGCTCTCTTCAAACGAATCAATTGTGTTCGGTACAGGTTCCCTGTGATCGTCTGAGCCAATCTCAGACAGCTCATACTACAGCACACCCTTCTGTTCCCATCAAATGCAGAGCATTATATTTGCGCTATGAATAGTCTGCTTTGCCCTTGCTTTCAGTGGTTGGCCGTCCTTCACATATGATTTCTTGTTCTTCGGGTAGTCGCAATGAATTCATTTTTCATCACCAGTAATAATCCGATGCAAAAATAACTTCTTTTTGTATCGTTCGAGCAACATTTCTGACATGCAAAATCGCCTTTCAACGTTGATTGAGACACTTCCAAGGTTTCTTTTTGATCTTTCGAGAGCCCACTAAAATTAATCGATAGTCCCAATATAAAGAAAAAATATAAAATAAACAAAAGAATACAATTCGAGATAGAATTTTGGTTCGATATGTATAGCTTACAAAGCAGATTGCTAACATAAATAAATACAGATCATCTTGATAACCTCATTCATTTCTTGGAGTCGATTTTAAATATCGCATTAATAATTAGCCAATACACAAACCAACTAAACATCTCATGTGGGTACATTTGAGTGCATATTAAAATGTATATCTCCTACTGTCTAAAAATTTTGTATATACTGTAGGTACCTGCATGAAAAAAAAAAGTACAAAAACAAAACCAAACACCATAAAAGTACAAAAAGAAGAAAAACTTGCAATACTGAGGAAATTAAAAGAATTGAAGCGTCAAATTTAATTTTCAGATGAGTACAACATCATGTCGATTCACATAACATATGGAATACATACCAGTATAGACATACTTGTATATTGACTATTAGAGGTGCAAATGTATTTGAGAATGAAAAAAAAAAAATATTGAAAAAAATTCAAGTTGAAAAAAAGAATAAAATAAATGAAAAACATATATATAAATAAATACATTTTTCAACAGACATATTCTATAAATGAACTTAAAAAACAAGAAAATAAATTGTGCAAAAATAAAAAGAAAAACTTAGTTGTAAATTGCTGTTGCTATCTTGTTGGCGTCAGCTGTAGGTAGGTAGTATGTATGTATATGTAATATAGGTAGGTCCCTATCAGCGAACCAAACATAAATAAATACCATACTTGTATCAACACGAATACAAGTGCTACTTACAAAAATTGTATACAAGAATATACAGACAAATTTACAAATGAATAAATGTGTCTGTGAAATGAACGAAACTCGCCGACCCGTATATCAATTCACTTGTGAAAGTGAACACTCAATTTTTTGTTTCGTTTTTCGAATGCATTCGCCTCAACATCCACCGCACATGCCATTTCGTTCATTTCATTTGTTGTTGTATATGAATTCTGTGGGTATTGCATATATCGTTTCATATACGTACATATGTGTGTGTTGTTTGAGTACATTTGAGTATGTGTTCAAATATAAGTAAATCACATATAAATTATTTGCAACGGAAATAAAAAGCATTTCTTTCCATTTGTATCACTTTTACATGCAATTGAATTGTCATCCATTCGCACTCTTTTATCCGTTTGTATTTACTTGGTATCCCGCTTTCTCAATCATTTGGAATGGTTTGAGGCAATGTAATTAAAATCAAAATTTCCACAACTTCGATATCGAGTAGATTTTTGTCTCGAACGGCACCCACCTGTCGGCAAGCAATTGGCAATTCTTCCGGATGTAACAATTTGCCATGATAACGCTTCTAAAATAACTCTGTGTAAAAAGTAATGTCTGAAGGGTGCTGCCGTTCGGAACATGCTAATATAAATAGATCCCTTTAATTATTATTACTTAAGGTCCTAGGCCTATTGTCAATCCCGTCTTGGACTTAGAATTTGTCTCTAAGTCCAGTATCCATATGGAGGTTTAACATAGATCCTATCTTATAGGATTTCAACAGATTTTTGGGTATTAAAAATTCCCCGAAATGTTACTTGCTTGCGTGCAGTAGTGCTGGGCAGATTCCCAAAACATATTTAGCAGTTTTATTCTACTACTTGCAGTGTCGGCAGGTTTCGGCAGGAGAAGATTCACAGTTTCGTTAGGTGATAATTCGACCCAGAGTCTCCTATGAGTATTCTTAGTAATGATTCTTAGGTTATTCTTATTTAGGGTAATACATTCCTAAAATCATTTTAGGTTGTAGGTTCCTAAAATTGACTTGGAATAGGACAAATCTGGTAGGTTTCCCCTGTATGGTTGTCTTTCTAATTCTTCTTTCTTCTCAATGTGTACAGACAAGGCTCCCTTGCCAAGCCTACAAAGGTTGTTGTCGCACAATTCCTGCCAACTCGTTGCCTTGACAGCCTGGCTGTTTGTCTGGATTGTAATTCTTCAATTCTAACATTCATGTATGATGTTGAAATAGGCACACCTATCAATGGTGTACACTTCCGCTTGAAATACTTCTAATACTATGCAAAATATAACGTTCACAAGAGTACTTGGCCAAAGGGCTCTTGGGGGCATTTTAGGGCCACATATTTATTTTTATTTTATGAGAATTATTTTAAATAAAAGTTAACTTTCTTCAAATATGCACATATTTCACAGTTTTAGAGTACGCTCACATAAGTGAGCTCAATCGATTTGATCGATGATAATAAACCTAAAGTAATTAGATTATATTGTCCTCTGAAAGTTCCACAAGATAGTTTAAAAGAAACAAGGTGCCAAAAAATGGTTGGTGGAAAAACGTGACAGGAGAAGAACAAAGTCCTTGCCTATTTTCCAAGGACCACAATTTCGTTTTATGCTTCTAATATCAAATGTTCGTTGTATCCGAATCCGGGGTGTGTTTGACTTGATCAGTGCGTAGCTCATTATTTAAAATGTATAGAAAAGCAAGGCGACCGAGGAATTGATAGACCTAGTCTTACCTGGCTCCGCTCTAGAGAAGCTGACATGCGTGCGCTTGACCTATCTTGGAGTGAGATGCGATCCCTTGCACAAAACCAAGTTCGATGGCGGAGAGGCGTAGTTTACGCCCTATGCTCCAATTAATTTTTACTACTCAACTTTATTTCTGATTACACTTGTAGTGTAATGTAATGTACCTATTGTCGAGGCATAAAGGTACTGCGACATAAAATATCTCTTCTGGTTCTTGCCTAGTTGATTTAGATTCTGTATATAGTCCCACACTAGGTTAAAGTCCACCCCATATGTGCTGAGTGCTCGAACGGAAACTTAACTATCCGATCGTGTGGATTTTTGTATTTTCTATTTAATATAACTGTGCACATTTATCGATGGCAAGATTATCTGCTTGAAAAATAGTTGGGCAATTACTCATGCGTTCTGAGTATTTGGTTCTAGATCCATATATCCTCACCCCAGTGTCACTTTCAGCCTTTGACCTGTCATTGTGCGTTTCTTAAAGAATTAAGCATCGTCAATGTTGCTCTATTACTTTTTATAACATAATTTTACCGCAAAGGATTTGTCGAAATTAAATTGATTATTTATTTTGTGTTGTGGAAATTAAATTGAAAGTTTTTTCAAAGGATCTCTAGGTTCAATAGCCTTTTACCAGACCCTAGCCTTGCTTTACCTCCCGCCTTTCTTATTGAGGTTGCTTCTACTACCTTCTTTACAACCATGTGTAACGGTGTTAGGTTCAGGATTACTTCTAGCGCTTCTGTTGCACAGGTTGTCATTGCCCCAGTTATGTCTATGTACGCCAGTCTTTAGATTTCCCCAACTCCGTTCGAGTTGTTCTAAGCTCTGTTATATATATCACGAATGGGCAAACCATCATAGTATACATCCAGTATAATATACTGCGTCTGCTGCTACGTAATTTTCCCGTCAATCTTTGTATGTTATTAGGGCGCGCCTGGCTTTTCTCGAATGAATACTACATGAGTTTGTCATGTCAATTTACTGTCTAGAATTACCCCTAGATATTTAACTTCTGTCTTGGATGATATAGTTTCCCCGGCGATTTGTAAGTATTTCCATCTCGAAAGAGTTCTTTTCCTGTAGAATGGAACAATTGTGGTTTCAGCACAATTGACCAATAATTTTTAGTCCATCATTCACACAGGATTTCTTCAAATTTACTCAAGCAATTACACGACGTCATAAGCATAGCCTAGGTTAGATTAGGTTATGTGGCTGCCATCTCTCTGAGAAGATACACTTAGACCAGAAAGGCCCATTGTGACACCACCGAGTTTCTCTTCTAATACTGTTGTCCGTGTTAAATTTGGACAGCATTAGAAGGGACCTACTTATATTAGCCGGTTCCTAATACCAGAACCCTTGTGACATAATTTTAACTTAGTTTTGTCACACACCTCTTTTAAGAAGCATTTTTGGCAAATTGTTACTTGCGGAAAAATTGCCAATTCTTGAGAGTACTGTTCGAAAGAAAAATCTTTCGAACAAAATCGATAACAAAATTTTGTTATGCTTCAGCCGGGAATTGAACCCACGACCTACAGCTCAGAAGGCCAACACGACCAGGTTCCGCACAAGGGACGGAATAACACCTCCTTGTGGACATTTTCGTAGAAAAGGAACATAAAGGCACCTAAATATCGACAAAAAACCCATAAATTTCCCTGTAATCGCCCCTAGAGTAATAAATTATCGACCCCTGTAATTCATTCGCTTCAACATATTCTTTACTTCCACACTATTTACTTACTCTTAAGAGCGGAGCGCTCTTTTAAATTTATTTTTCAAATGCAATTTTGTAGGGAAGACCCTAAGCGTAGGCCAAACATTTTACCCCTATAGAGCCGATCCAGGGTTTTAAAATGAATGATTAAACCTTCATAATTTTTTGAGGTCAAGGACGAAATTCGAACTGAACGAGTGGAATCAATCCCAGATTCGAATTCAGCGACTTTAATACGATCTGAGATATGTACATATTTCGTCTGCTAAACAAGATGTTATCTTCATGTGGCTGTGTAATTTATTAATTTGTAAATTCAACCAGACAATATTTTTAAAGACAATATATTTATGATGATCTTGCAAATTATTCAAGATCATCAAGAAAAATTCATATTTTTAAAAAAGGTATAGGGATATGTTATAAAAATAAAATTACTGGTCTGATCTGATCTTCAATCTGCAATTATTTAGTTATGTTTTCACCCCACCGAAGTGCATAGAGTGAAGTTTTGTGGACCTAAAAAAATAATATTCATATAAGTAGCTTTGAACTACGTTAAAAAAAAAAAAAAAATATGTGGCACTTAAAGCCCCAAAGGGCTCATTGTCCGAGCTTCTCTTCATTACTGTTGTGTGTCTTAAATTTGAACAGTATTAGAAGGGACCTACTTATTTTAGCCGGTTCCGAACGGCAGAACACTTCTGACATCACTTTTTATGAGCTTTGTCACAGAATTCTTTTAGAAGCTTTTTCATGGCAAGTTGTTACTGTCGGAAGAATTGCCAATTGCTTGCCGACAGGTGGGTACCATTCGAAAGAAAAATCTTATCGATATTAAATTTGTTATGTATCAGCCGGGGATTGAACCACGACCTACAGATCAGAAGGCGAACACACTAACCACTGAGCTACGGCAACCACTTTGAACTACGTTAGTTTATATAAATTTTGACAGTGATATGCATTTATTTCGGAAACTACAAATTCCTACTATTTTTAATTCCTTAACTACTCATCTTGATTATAGGCATTTGTGCATACTACTAGAATATATAATATAGTATATGTGTAGGAGCTGAATGCCTCAATTTTAGCAAATTGCCAGGAAAAATTCATTAAAATAATCTCTGTAATGAGCCTAAGTGTATGCAATGGTTAAGAATATAATGGATAATGGATACCTAAATTTTGTTCACAATTAATTAAGGGGGTCCACCTGTGTGAGCGCCGTATTTCGAACGCTTTTTCGGGAATTTTCGTTAGGAGAACTAATTCGAAAATAAGAATAAGTTTTACGTTATTTTGAAGGTTTGTGCTTAGATTTCAATAGTAAATTTTTCCAATAGTGTAATCCGAAGGCTTGTACTCATTAAGGGCGTTCAAAGTGACCCCTTCAAAATGAAATACCGAAATTGTGGACAAGATTCCGCTCGAACCAGTTATCTAAAACGCAAAAAGTAAAAAAAATCTTATTTCTGTTTATATCGTTGAGGTACTGACGTAGGATTTTGACGAAATTTTAAAAATTGAAGAAATGGCAGTTGTTTTTATAAAAATTATTCGTTTTCATGTTTTATTTTTCGATATAAAAACTGCTGTAAAATTGAAAAAAAAAAAAAAAAATTTCGAAAAACCGCTACGTTTGTACCTTCAGTTATCTGTATTAATGAGTCTGTCAAAATTTCAAGTCAATCGGTTAAGTAGATTTTTTTTAATCCTGCCCACAAAATTCAAAAATATGGTTTCGAGAAAAACGCTTTCAAAGTTTGGAAACACAACAAAACTTTGTATTATAGACTCAAATTTAATCTGCAATACCAGGACCATAAACTTCCCCTTCCTCATCCTGTAGAAGCTCTCGTTAAAGATGCGAAAAATGTAAAAAAAAAAATTGATTTTTCGAAAATTTTACGAATAGTAGATTATTAAAATAATATAAATAATAATAATAATAATAATATTACATGGAATATTTATTTTTAGAAAAGCTGCTCTCAAATGCTTTGTCTGGCACAGTAGAAACATTTTAAATGCAAAACTATTAATCCTCGGATCATATGATCCACATAGAGGGGCCATTGTGTCATTATTCAGTTATCGGGTATTTTCCCAAGATCTCTTGCGGATCTTGGGATCCCTTTTATGTGGCAGTTATTATATTAAAAACTGACTCTTAATTAAAATCAATGATGATATGCATATGAAAAGTCAATTATCTATATCATATATATTTATCAATCAAAATTAAGCTCTTTCCTTATTCCTATTTTGGACTGTGGATATAAAGCAGCACACATCGGTAGATGCTTAATTCGCTGCATTCAGTTGTTAACAAAACGATTTATTTATTTCATGATTCAATTGTATGCAAATAATAACGTATTTCATCAAACAAATCTCATGTGACGTAATCTAATAATCGGAAGACGTTTTAAAAAAACTCCTTACAATATTTTCACAGCACCTAAAACTATGCCACACATGAATCACGTGTAGGTACACATCAGAGCTGTAAAAGTGTGAATTCATTTTCACTTTTAATTCTTTCTTTTATTTAAATTTTGAAATGCTGAAATCCTTTTTTTCTAGCATTCAGTATGTGAAGTCTTTAGGCTGATAAAAATGAACGAGTTCTATTCGTTTTAAATTCATGAATTGAAAAACCTAAAGAATTCACACAGAATTGAAATTTTGACGAATGCAGCAGCAAATGGCTGCAGCCTAAAAAGAATGGAAGTGGCGATATCCATTCAGCAGCAAGCTGACAGCCTTATATACCTCAAACAACCAACCTTATAAACATTTCAAAACCAACAAGTTATTAACTACAATTCGTTTATTTTTGTGAATAATAACAGCTGATAGGTTTTGTCATGGTATAATAACACAAGGTAGATCCAGTGGAGAGAGTTCTCATGAAAGAACGAGAATGAGTAAATAAAACAACAACAAACACACGGAAAAAGAAGAAGAAGAAGAAGAATTTGAAAAGGAAACAAGAAACAGACTAGCTTCACACTATAAGAAGCCAGTTTCTGAAATTATATGGTGCAGCGAACAGGAATTTTTTGTAGTTGCTCCACCTTCATAATAACACCATGGGTTTTGTTCCAAAGCAGCTATGCTTTTCATGGTAGTAAATAACATAATATTTCCAGTATTTCAAAGTTCAAGAGAATTATAATATTAAATGAATTCATCATATTTTTAATCATAGCAAGAATGGCAGTGGTATTTTTCAAGTCCCACTCTTTGCTGAATGGGAAAGTGTGATAATTTTAAGCTTTTGAGAATGTCATTCTTTAACGAATTCGAAGCAAAAGAGTGAAGTCTCGCTGATGCAGCTTTTAAGTGAATTAAGGGCGAGTGAATTCCGTAATGATTCAATTCTTTTACAGCTCTGGTACACATACATATAGCGAATATATATATATATATATATATATATATATATATATATATATATATATATATATATATATATATATATATATATATATATGTTATGGGTGCCGTAGCTCAGTGGTTAGTGTGTTCGCCTTCTGATCTGTAGGTCGTGGTTCAATACCCGGCTGATGCATAACAAATTTAATATCGAAAAGATTTTTCTTTCGAACGGTACCCACCTGTCGGCAAGCAATTGGCAATTCTTCCGACAGTAACAACTTGCCATGAAAAAGCTTCTAGAAAGAACTCTGTGACAAAGCTCAGAAAAAGTGATGTCACAAGTGTTCTGCCGTTCGGAACCGGCTAAAATAAGTAGGTCCATTCTAATACTGTCCAAAATTGAAGACGCACAACAGTAATGGAAAAGAAGCTCGGCCAATGAGCCCTTTGGGGCTTTAAGTGCCACATAATTAAAAAAAAAATATATATATATATATATATATATATATATATATATATATATATATATATATATTCTTTCATCGTTGCCATATCACTGGTCGTATGTTAAAAATTTGTATTGCTTGTTTACATAAATATTGCAAATGGTTTTTTTATTTTTATTTTATTATTTTACTATTTTTCCACAGCAATTATTGTTGTGTTTTCATATACACCATATACTCATACAGTACATATACTTGTATATTTGCTGCAAATATAAAATTGAAAAATTAAAACTTAAATTAAAACGGATATCCGGTAGAAAAGAAAACATGACGTTGTTCGTTTTTTTTTAAATCAATACATGTTATATTCAGTTTATTATATTCATTGCAATTTTTTATATCAATTATTACTTTGCATACGTTTTATATTTCCATAAAATTTAATTTTTAAATATAAATACTTGCATTTTAATATGAGTATTATATGAAATCTGTTGATTGGAAATAAATAATTATAAAAAAAAATATTATATGGAATTATATAAATAAATAAATAAATATGTGGCACTTAAAGCCCCAAAGGGCTCATTGGCCGAGCTTCTCTTTCATTACTGTTGTGCGTCTTAAATTTGGACAGTATTAGAAGGGACCTACTTATTTTAGCCGGTTCCGAACGGCAGAACCCTTGTGACATCACTTTTTGTGAGTTTTGTCACAGAGTTCTTTTAGAAGCTTTTTCATGGCAAGTTGTTACTGTCGGAAGAATTGCCAATTGCTTGCCGACAGGTGGGTACCGTTCGAAAGAAAAATCTTTTCGATATTAAATTTGTTATGCATCAGCCGGGGATTGAACCACGACCTACAGATCAGAAGGCGAATACACTAACCACTGAGCTACGGCAGCTGGAATTATATAGAATTATTAATTTACAAAAATAGTTAAGGGATCAAATGAATATCTTAAAGCCAGCTGACAATTGTTTTCATAGTTATGCCGCATAAAGTGATGAAGTAATTTTATTCTCATTATTTATATTTTTAGAACAGAAAGTTTGGTATTACCCTCTATTTGCACGTACATCTTTTGAATAATAATTAATATTCAATATTGACTTTTATCCTCGTCGATTGTTTATTGATCCAATTCAATAAAATACATAATTTTATTTTAACTCACTTCCTAATACTGTGATTCCAATATCGAACAATAGCAATTGCCAGATACTCGTAGTACGGCAGACACACGTCCACATAGAATTAGTTTAGATATTTATAGCTTTAGTTACAGCAACAATTTAACTCGCACTCTTCACAGTATACATTCAGACATAATACATGACCAACCATCCACCAATAATAATCTTTAAGGCGTTTCACTAAAGAATTTTTATAACACTTTAGTACATTTTTCTAAGAGGACATACGATTGCTATGAAGCATTTGCTCATTTTTACTCCATATATTCATACTTTTTCTTTGAATTACATGATTTTAAGAAATCTTACATACGATTGCATTCAATTCAGTGCCATGAGCACAATGTATGAGGAAGCTTTAGCTTAATGTTAATAACGTGGCAGTATCCATCGCATCGCATGAACAGCAGCTACGACAACAGTTTAATGCCATAGCAGAGTGTAGCGTGTTATAACTATTTACTACAAAGTGGTAGTAGTAATGTCCAAGGGGTCATAATGATTTTATTGCTTGATTTTATAAGCAATTTTATTGCTTTCGTGCATGATTCTAAATCCTTGTTAGTTAGTTAGTTGGTTGGTTGACTGGTTAGCAGTTCGATAGACAAGTAAAAACCAGCAGGCAAGGAGCAAGCAAAGTATCCTTTTTTTCTTACTTCTCTTTGCTCCAACTATTGTAGAAGAAGTCGGAGACGACGATAGCATTGATGGCATAAAAGAAATATGAATGACCGCCATTGGCGGCGTTATTAAAACACATTGCATTCATATACGCAGTGAGTGCTGCAATGAATGAAAGAGCAAGCATCGGTAAGACATTGTACGTACTATATGTACATTTGCTATATTGATATCTGATAATAATTTAATATCATAAAACGTTTATACAATTAATTTTCGCATACCAACACCCACACACACACACAAACGAAATTTATTACAATTTTATTATTGTTTTATTATTGCATCTATAACTAACCAGACTGTCATGCTACTATCCTTTGCTTTGATAATGGCTGCTGGTTTGATTACATTGTTTTCTTTTCTATTTATTTGATATTTATTTATTATTGCATTATGGTCATTGCATTGTTATTGTTGTTTAAAATAGTTTAGCTTATGATTCTGGAGTTTCTTAACACAAAACTTAAAGCTCAGAATTCTCCCAAGAGGAATTTTTAATTTATGAAATAAGAAATACAAATGTTCAAAAATGTCTCAACAATTTCAACTTAGTTAGCTTCGCATCAATAAATAGTACGTGCAAGTCTTTTGAATCAATTTTCAACAAAAAAAAAAATAGAAAATATACGCTACTTAGAGATCCCGAAGGACTCTTTAGCCGAGCTCATTTTACAGTCCTCATACTTGTAAATATGATCTAGCTTCATTGAAAGTAAGGTTCAACAAATCGGTGCCCTTGAAGGTCAGGTGGTCTTTGAGGTCTGAGCTGTCAGAAATTCATCTTCATATAATAGATTTTTCGGACAACTTCGTTAAAAAAACTTCATGATATCAGTTGGTCTTTGAGGTCCGACACTTTAGAGAAGTCTTTCCGCACAAATAAAGCATATATCCGTGTGATTTTGAAGGTCAGGTGGCCCTTGAACATACGAACATGCGCAACCTTACTGAAAAAAGGTGCAACAACGTGAAATAGTGTGAACTTAAATACCAGTTGATATAGCCAAAGTAAATATCAAAGTGCTTCTGAGACTTCTCAGAGGTTTGAGAGGTTTTGCATTACAAACACAAGCTTCACTGAAACAAATTTAAAGAGTGTCATATAGCGTGATCTTGAAGGTTATTTGATATAGCTAAACCTTGAAAATACACAGTACATATGGAATTTCTACTGATAGAGAGACCAAAATTTGTGGTCTTATGTGGCTTATGGTGGAGGATTTCGTACGGAACACATATTTTTCCAAATCCATATATTCTCGAAAAATAAGGATTCAAGTACCATGCCATTAGATCGATATATAGGCCAGACAGCCACTTTTAACGACTCTGTTATGTCCAAACAAAATTGTAATAAAAATAATTATGATTATTATCGGCCGTTTTCCGTAAATTTTATACGGAAGCCTAAGGGGTGAACATAGGAAATAAGAATTTTCAGTGAAAATGTTGAGCGGCCCAAAGAAAACAAATGAGAGGTGAGATGTTTGGCCCCTGTAGCGGAACCCCGGAGACTGTGGGAGTGTATTTACTAAAAACATCAATTTTATAGGGGAGGGGAAAATGTTAAAGAAGATAAATAACGAAGGTCGGCCCTACAATTAACAACTGTAAAAGCGATTCTTGGCAGCTATGAAATTATTTATCGACTTTCAGGCGTTTTGATGTTTTTTTTTATAGGTAAGCCCCGAGAAGGTTGTAATAAGGGGTATGTAAATTTGGGTAAATGGTGGAGCGAACATATTTATGAGAGCGAGCTGTAGATTTTCCTACTTTCGAACCGATTTATGTGGTTTATTTTGAAGGAAAGCCCCCTAAGGTGTGAAAGTAAGGGGTAAATATGCCTGAGAGAAATATCACTACAATATAATTAATGAGACTCAAACATAGATTTCATCACTCTAGGGGACATTCCTAGGTAACTGTGAGTTTTTTGACCTTCAGCCATTTCCCTTTTATTTTAGAGGAAAGTGCCCTGTCGTATGGGAATAAGGGCAAGTATAACTAAGCGAGTGGGTACCGGAGCACAGTGGTTATTGCGTTGACCTTCTGATCCATAGTCCTTGGGTTCAACCACCAACCGTGACATCTTTGATATCAAACATTTTTTTTCCTTCGAACGGTGCTCACCTGTGGGCAAGCAGTTGGCAATTCTTCCGACAGTAACTCTTTACCTCGAAAAGCTTCTTAAACAGTTCTGTGACAAAGCTCAAAAAAGTGATGTTACAAAATAATTTCAGGTGAAATATTAGGGTGAAAAAATGATTTCGATCGATTTCGATTACGATTTCCGGGTCACCGCAAGTGGTGGGTGCGAATTTTATTGAAAACGACAATTTTTTATGGGAGCCCTTGTAAGTGATGAAGACAAGTTTGAAGTGTGTCTTAGAAAAAAGTTGGAGAAGAAAAAGTTATGTTTGTCAGTTAGAAAGCGATGGTAGCGAATTTTAGAAAAAACTTGAAGTTCTTAGGGAAGCCCCTGTAAGAGATAGAGATAGCCGCCCATTATTTGTTATTTGACCTCAAATCGATGCCACTTAGTCCTATTTTACACCTACCATTGGAGTGAAAAATAGATTCTATATTCAAAAATTTCTTTGTAAATCTCAACAGGATCCTACTGGGTACTCATGCAATTACGCATGTGTCTATGGATGAGAATGGAAATTTTACACCCTGTTGCACAAATTTATTCATTGAATACCATATTTGTGTGTTCACATCAACACATGCAGATGTACTTACTAACATAGTATGTTTTTGAGGCTGTGTGGCAATATTAATGCTAATATTAATGATAATGCTAATGGTAATGGCGAAAGTAGATAATGTTGATAGTATGTAGAGTTGTTTGCCAAAAAGGATAGCTAGATATGTACTCGTATGGCATGTTCATTGTTTTCAACAATGGAAAGAAATCAGCATGAAAACAATATATAAAGAGTGAGTTTATGTGAGCGTATAGTACGACTACTCATATAAGCAATGGCAAATTTGCTAACTCACTCCTTGCCTAACATCCCGGAAGTATGTTTGCATATGTATCTATGAGTGTGTGCGTCTGTGTGTGTGTGACTAGGTGAATATTGCAAATATTTTGATTTGCTTGATTTGTACAATAACACATTATACGACTACTCGTACTTATGTACATGTCTAAAGTGTAAATCATACTACTTGGTACCCCTTAACTGCTGCTGTGAGTTTGTTCGAGTACACGTGTACATATGTATACAAGCGTTTGCTTATGTTTGCGTAGTTTGCAGACATTTGCTAATTTAAAATTCAATTAAGACCATGTCTTTTTTCATTTTTGTTTGCTTCTTTATAATATTAAAGTCGCCGACATCACCGTGAGTGTTTTGCGAACACAATTCTGTTTGTCTAAGGTGAAGGTGAAAGAAAATGTTGATTTTATGAGCGATTGCTGGTGTGAGCGAGGAGGTGAATATTGGGCAAATGTACCTGTGTATAGTGTTAATAGAATATTTTTCAATTTGTCTATATATAGGCAGTGCAGTCATCAGCGCAACTGACATTCGGAATTGTCGCGAAAAAAAATTGGAGTGTCCTTTAAAATTACTGCAACTAAAATTATAGCATTAGTATGCAATTAATATTTGATTTCGCTGAGACTGTAAAAAATTTCTAATTTTTCACTCAATACAATTAAAGCTGCTTATGTGAGCCCAATTAATTCTTTGAAGATGGCTATTTAAAACGAAACATCTGAAACGAGGCCATGATGATGGTTCCATGTAATACTGCCGATCTACTACATTGGATGATATCCCACACAAAAGATGTCCACCCACGGTAAACGAAGGCAAGTTGAACAACAGTAAATGCATTTCCTACCTTGGAAGCAGTATTAAAAGCAGGAATAATGTCAACTTGAATATCATTCGAAGCATCACTTTAGCAAACAAGTGCAAGTTTTGACCTAATAAACAATTGAAAAGTCGACCAATGTAAAAACTGATAGAGCGTTATCAAAGTCACATGACAGTATGTACTTGTATGATGAACAATTTGACAAAACAGTCCAAGGAAAGCTCCAAGGCATTTAAAAAAACAATTTTACTTCCCTGTCGAAACAATAGATTCATTTTGCCTTTGGGTTCTTCTTGGTTCTTTTCTTTTTGTGATCCATCAAGTAATTTCCGATAACTGGATTCCAAATGGGCAATTTTTCGAACTGAACTGCTCAAGACATCGCCTCCAAACAGTTTCCATCTTGTTCGTGGAAAGGCTGTACAGTGACACAGGAAGTGCTCTGTTGTGTCCACATCCTCCAAAAAAGACTGACAAGTCGGATCGTTTATGAGACATACAGTGGCTATGAGATGTTGTGCCCTGAAATAACCCCAATCAACACCCTGAGTTCTTTTCTTCCTAACCGTAGAAGAAAGTTTGCCAGTCTGACAGGTTCATTCACAAAGCCTTTGGTAGGCCTGCATGTCTTCAAGTTGGATCATCGACTCTTGTGGTTTATGCGCACAGAATCTTAAATCCATCGCTAGGTCTACGCAGAGCTCACGCCAAATATTGGTTCAGCACCCATAGGCGTACCAGCAGAGCCGTCATTGGCCAAACCATCCGTCAATTCGTTCTCTTCGACACCACAGTGTCCCGGAATCCAAATATGACGAAGCATGTTGCACCTTTCGACGCTGTTCAGCCTCACCTTACATTCACTGATCCTCTTCGAAGATCTGGCAAGGTTTACAATAGCTTTGAGTACAGCCAGACTGTCACTGCAAATACCAATGCGCTTCCCATGCCATCTTTTCTCAATAATCCAGGAAACGACTTTTGGTATGGCAAATACTTCTGTAAGAAATACTTCTGGGGAACGAGTACTTGGTATTTTCGTCCAAGTACCAACCAGTACCATTGGAGGTGTTAGTGGTCACTAAATAGTGAATGGAACTGGAAGTGAAAGGACAGTGTGTTTACATTTTTCACTCTTGATGAATCATCGGTCCGAGAAACGACTGATTGATCGAACATTTGAAGCGAATACGTACGTTTCATCATTCAACTTAAGTGTACACTTTCGATGAAACAAAAACTAGGGGCATTTTATGCCAATTACTTTGAATAATCTCTCAGGATGAATACTTGAGGTGATAAATATAAAGAGAAACTAATCCTTAGACCCGAAACAAAACATTTGGAGAATGAAATAAACAGCTGTAAATGTATAAGGCAACTCAATAAGTCTATTTATTTAGACTCTTTTGCAAAATACCTACGAAACTTTTATGCTCAAAAATGTGATTGAAAAGTATTTAGAAGTTTGTTGAGTTTTGAGATTAGATGGTAGTCAGTATTTACAGATCTAGTCACATCCAAATTTGTGAACCATTACGAATATGAGTCACTATCAAACTCACTCAATCATACCATTTGATCGAATATTATTTCAATTCTTTCGAACTAGATATTTATTTATGATGAATACAATATTGGAACGTAAATTCTAAATGTAACTCCAAATTCTGCCATATCTCATTTTTATTCTGATTAATAAATTTATTACGGAAGACAACTGCACATACAGTAGTTCACATTAAATAGTGAAAATAAAGTATATTTGCACAAATTGAACTGTTCTTACATATAAGTGCTGATAATAATAATAAGTTTTATAATACTACTCAAGTACAAGTTACTATTTACCACAACAATAATTTCCGCTTGTCAAATAATTAATTGTCAATATGAAAAGAGGAGCACTAAATAAATATAAATTGAAACTTTCAATGAAAATGTTAAATCAATAAAAGATTTATGGCACACGAGCAAGATTCATAATACATACATTGTACGTACACACATCAATAGAAAACTATATGATATTCACAGCGGGATACACATCACATTTATGCCAAATGCCTACAATCGCACTCATACTTGTATGCACGAGTCTATTAGAACGTAGAGAGTAGAGTGAAGCAAAGCAAAGCTGAAAGCGATATCATGGTGAATGACTAACTGACTAACTGAATGCCAATTTAACAGAGAAACTGGAAAAACTCATGCAGAAATTTTCAATTTATCAACCTAAGGACAAATAATTTTGATGAGTGCAATTGAAATATTAATGCTAATAATAATAATAATAATAATAATAATAATGATATTGAAGGAAATTATGATTATAAAAATGTTGAAGATAATCATTATGATGATAATGATGAATATAATTATGGTAATGATTTTAATGATGCTGATATTTGCTCATAGCTCAGTGGTTAGTGTGTTCGCCTTCTGATCTGTAGGTCGTGGTTCAATACCCGGCTGATGCATAACAAATTTTATATCGAAAAGATTTTTCTTTCGAATGGTACCCACCTGTCGGCAAGCAATTGGCAATTCTTCCGACAGTAACAACTTGCCATGAAAAAGCTTCTAAAAAGAACCCTGTGACAAAGCTCAGAAAAAGTGATGTCACAAGTGTTCTGCCGTTCGGAACCGGCTAAAATAAGTAGGTCCATTCTAATACTGTCCAAAATTTAAGACGCACAACAGTAATAGAAGAGAAGCTCGGCCAATGAGCCCTTTGGGGCTTTAAGTGCCACATATTTATTTATTTTTTTTTATGATATTTGCTCAAAATATATTTGTACTGATATAAAGATACATCCGATTTGTTTCTGCCTATTTATTGTGTCAGTGTGATTTCTGTATTGTGTCCAAAAAGATCTAGGACTTTTTTATTCTACTTGTTCTAATAAAATAAAACTAATTGCCTCGTATTGCCAATATTTTTGACAACATATTGTAGTTAACCAAAAAGTTTTTAACTACAAATATACTCACAGCTGCCCATCAATCGCCTCTAAAGCAGTCAGATATTTAATCGATCTTCATTAAATGTTCCAGGTAAATATTCTGGGCAAATATACTTACCATCTATCCTTGACCCTTTGGAGAGCTTCCATACGAAATGGATGTAAAAATATATGAAAATCGTCAAATACCCGCATATCTCCAAAAAAATTCGCCATTAAAGCAATGAAATATATGATCCAGCCCCATTCATTTTTGCTCTTTAATATTTCCTCTAAACATACTTTACCCTTACTCACGTACCCCTTAGAAGGGCTTCACTAGAAAATGTATGCTCTAAATTATCAATTTCTTGTTGGTTCTTTGGAAAAAATGTTTGATATAATCCCGATTTTATGTTCCTCCGTGAGCCCGGTTGTCAAAATGTTGCTCTACACAAGTTCATACACATTAACCGATATACCTCCATTAGATTATTTCATAATTTAAATTTTCAAATATTTAATTTCTAAGTAAAACTCTGCAGTATATCTCAGAAAGAATATATTGCCACAATAGCTCTGCCATTCGAAATTTGGTAATGCAACTAGGTTTCTTTCAACACTGATACACAATATAATTTTGAAGCCATTATACATGGAGAATAAGTGTCCGTCCCGAATGTGGGAAATAATATATTATCAATTATGATGTATTCGAAATTACTGATTATCTGAACAAAAGTCAGCTGTAACTAAAGCATTTAAATGTTTTAAGGCATTGGCTTTAATATGAACAGAAACAAAAATTATATGACATTATTATTTAATTTCAATCCTAAAAGTATGCTCTTTTATATTATTCTTGGTGTGAAGTATTGATTAAAGATTCTCAAATGTGAAAGCAACAATTGGGACAAACAAAGAAAAAGAGGAGGCTTTTATATTGATTACGGACATTTATCTAAAAAATTTAAAACGCAAATCCTTTTATAATGTTGTATAGCAGATAATAGAATAGATAGAATTTATAATTAATAAAATTTAGCAAATTTGATCAGATATATCAATATTTCTTGTTAGCCTCCAACTCAGTGCACTTTTCGTACAAAATATCATGAAAAACTTCATTCGGAATCAGTGTTACAATTTTATCGAACTTCGAATCATTTGCGACAATTTCGTACACACGCAGGTATTATTAATTGAAATTTTCCGACCTGGCACCATCACTATCTCTGTGGAAATTAATGGGCGTTGCGAATATTTTATATTTTCCAAGAATTGGGTTCCAACGCGCTATCTCATGGACAGAAGTGCAATACTATAATCAATTGAGCTACAACGCTCAACCATCGTAATATATTTAGTGTCTCTTTTCTTTACATAATATCATAGTGGAGTAGAAAGGATTCTATCAAGTAATGCAAGGGCTTTCGTGTGGCAATTCTTCAGGAGTCTCTTTTAAGCCTGTAATTTGAGGAAACTGTATAGGCACGCTCAGATTATCCTATGAAGGCTCAAAAAACTAATATAGTCGAAGATATTATGTATAAATTTTGGTCCCTATTGGAGGCGGTTAAGGAATCTGAACTTTGACCTCTGTGCGGTACACTTTAACCGTGTTCAATCAGGAACAAAATTTATGTATAATATCTTCGACTATATTAGCTGCGTTCTTTTGCACGCGAGTTGCTAAAGAACACTCGCTTATTTACCGAACTGCATGCAAAACAACAACAAAAATAAGCGACATCGCCTATTTTAACCGAGTTCAATTGAACTTGCTTATATTTTAATCGACCTGAGATATAGTGTTGGAAAGTAAAAAAACAGCACTATTGTGAATAGGCTACTGGAATGTGCTTGGCAAATTTCAACAACACATCAAATTATTGTAAATATAAACAAGAATAAGCAAAATAAAGTAAGTGAAAATAAAAATTTATTTTAAATAAACAAATATATTTACCACACATTCCGCAGAATTGCTTCTTTTTATACCCTGCATAATGCAATATGCAAGGTATATTCATTTCGGTCAGATGTTTGTGACCACTTGAAGGAATCTCCGGAGATATAGATATAGACATATATTCGTGATCAGCGTCGCTTAAATTTTCGATTTAACGATG
The DNA here is from genome assembly GCA_963854835.1 of Megamerina dolium. NCBI lineage: Eukaryota > Metazoa > Arthropoda > Insecta > Diptera > Megamerinidae > Megamerina > Megamerina dolium. The sequence goes on from OY978525.1 coordinate 30,948,668, forward strand.
TCCGTCCGTCCGTCCGTTTGTCTGTCTGTCACCTGGCTGGTTCGAACGATAACTTGAATAACTATCGAGCTATTTTGACGAAATTTGGCATAAGTAATCTATGATCCAAGGGTACGGAGGGGATTGATATTGGGCATGATCGGTCAATAGCCACGCCCACACCAAGCATTCAAAACGACTAACCTCGGAAATTTCAAAATCTTTAAATTCCTATAACTCACATAATATACCACTTGGGACAACAATATTTGGCACATAAAGTTATATTATACTACTTTATAACCTCACCAAAAATAGGTGAGCCACTCCTACTTCTTAGCATAGCTCCCATACAAAGTCCCTGTACTTCTTTTAATTTGAAACAGCTGTAACTTCTACAATCTTCTGTCCAGAATAACCATAATTGAGACTTAGATTAACATGGCAGTCGGAAATAATATGGCAGAAAATCATTGTGTCACGACCATTCCTTCATGGAATGGGCGTGACTGGTTAATATGGTAGGTTAATATGGTAGTCGAAAATAATTTTACAAAAAATCAACATGCCACACCAACTTCTTAATGGGGCTACCATACAAAGTTTGGAAAATTAAAAAAAATTTAAACCGCTATAACTTACGAACTATTCAGCGTAGGACAACCAAATTTAAGGAGTGGATTGATATTGAAAAATTAATTAGATATACAAGAAAGAGGTCAGCCACGCCCACTTTTTATATAGCTTCCGTACAAAGTCTCGGATTTATCTTAAACATTAAAACACCCATAACTTAGTAAATAATACGCCTAGGTCAACCCATTGCAGCATAGGTGATGTGAGGTACGCCTGCTTCTTAATGTAGCTCCAATACAAAGTAGTAGAAGAAAAGGATGGATATACGAGCAAACTTTTTATATATACCTCTACATATGCAGGGTATAATTTGGTCGGCCCCAGCCGACTGTAAGGCCATTTTTTGTTTTTATTTCGTTTATAAATTTCACGAACAATCATGTATACCACCAGCGTTGCTAAGTAACTAAAGGGAAATTATATTCAAGTAAAAGTATATGGCCACATAAGTAAGTAAAGTAAAAGGGAAATTAAATGCGAGTTGGTGTTCTTTTGCAACTCGCTTACAAAAGAATGCAGCTATTAGTATCGCTTTTAGGTATAAGACGAAAAAGAATGTATTAAAATGTATAAAAATGTGTTATATATGTAATACCTTTGTCCATGGCATTACCGACTGAGGGGTGACACTGAAAAAATCGTTCATTTGATTTTAAAGACCATCCTTATATGCATACTTTATGAAAATGATAAGGTAACTTCTAAATCTGGGAATTTTTAAGACACACTCTACATATGTTAATTAGTGTTGAGCTTTTTCGTAATATCATTACCTATGTAACATATAATACATACATATGAGTATGTTCTAATATACAATCATCAATATCTCTGCTTATCACAGGATACTCTATTAAGATATGTGAATTCGCATATGATTGATGTGTGTCATCAGTAATTAGGCGCTAAAAAGAAGTAGATACACATTGACAAATGGTTTTTAATATAAATTTTTCTCAAACAATTAACTTTTTCTTTTCCTTTCAATTAGTTGGAGTATGTGACTGCGAGAGTATGAGTAATGTTTTTTTTTTAAGGAGTGTTCCTATTTTTGACCCTTAACCCGTTTCATAGCAGAGCTCGACTTTACAAACACTAATATTCAATATTTTGCAACAACTGTTAAGGTTAAATACAGCATGTCGGTTAACATATCCTGAGAATGACATATACGATAAAATATAATATTTTTGCAAACTTTGACTTAATTCATCAACCTTCAAGGTTGAAGATGATGACGACGGAAGAGTGATATATTAATTTCAACGCTTCCTTAAATTTTATATGATAGTCCAGATGCATCTTTGAACTCAAAATCGACTACAGTTTCGAAGTGACTTCATCCTTGGAGTTAAGTCTCTATTTCTGAAACATCCTTTTGAGGTGTGAGAAGTCCAATATTTTTCTGAGTCATATGCGGACTTGTTCTTGTGTTTTCGATGCTTAACCCTTGAGCTGTTGTTGTTGTTGTTTTTCCTTGCTCAATGTGGTCAGGAAATTATTTTTATGGTCTGAATCGTCGACACCTTGCTGTTCTTGATCGATGACAAGTAATTGTAGCGCCCATTTCAGATACAGTTTTCTCATGGATAATTGTTCACAGTGGTTAGTGCGTTGGCTTTCTGATCTGCAGGTTGTGGGTTCCATCCTCGGCTAAAAGCATACGATTCATATCGAAAAGATTTTTTCTTCGAACGGTGCCCACCTGTTGGCAGCGACCAGAGCGTTCAGCATTATCTCTGTTTCTGCATCCACGTTTGAAAACAGTGAATCAATGTTTTATTGTTGATTTCGATGGAATAGAGTTCGAATGTACCCTTATCAAACCAAGCTTTTGCTAAGAAGACCTCATTTGCCATAAAATAATATACTAAATTTTAAAAGTGATTATGAGAAATAAACTTTAATAGATCCAACCGATGGCAATTGGTGTTATTAGCTAAATAGAGCAATACAAAGTGAATGCATTTTTGGAACTTTTGCATAATGTTTGGTTTCGAAGTCGCGAAAACATAGAAACCAAAATATTAAACAAAGCTGAATTTTAACTTCTAATGTCAAAATTAATATAAAGAAAACATATTTGATCCAAATGCCATGCGCTGTAATGTCAAAATGATAAATTATTTTGGTTTTCCATACAAAATTATTGCCCATGTCGTATAAAATTGCTTAAGCTTACTTTTAACGGTGTTCTGCATTATTGTTGAATGAATTATGCTCGAAAAATATTGCAATAACAACGAATTTTTTTAGATGTCAAAAATAAAATTCGAAATTAGTCAAACTCAGTTTTACAATAACGTTGAAATCTTAAATTTCATTTCGATTTTATCGCATAAATTTTTGTAATGATATCGAAAATCGAATCTCTAAAATTCTTGTGTACTGCAATTATGTTGAATTAATCTCGAACAATTTTTCAATAATATCGAATTTTTTCTTTTTACAGAAATATTCTTTTTTCGACATTTAATAACGTCGAAGCCACAATTATCGCACAATTTCGATCGACATTATTATAATAATTGCAACCGGCCTTAGTGAACAAATGCTTGCAATAATGTCGAAAATCTAATTTCTCAAAATTTTAGTTCTAATTGTTTTCTTTTTATTTTACAATAATATCGAAAAAGTGCAACAAGATTTCATGCTATTTGCAAAAATGTTTTAATGTAATTTCATTCAACCTTATTTCATGGAGTCCTTTTACCTCATGCATATAATTTTGTTCTCTTCTCTACCACATCCTGGCAATAATTGTATGCACTCATGTGTGAGATATTAGAACACTGTAAGAAACACAGATCATCGTTAAAAGATGAACACATAGGATATACTCGTAGGAGTAAATCATATGCATAAATAAAAGAAAGAAAGAAAAAAATCTGTGGAATTATTATGAGCATTGGAGCAGAGTAAGTAGGTAAGTAAGTTCATAATACACAGTATTACCAAGAGGCTTCCCTTAGAGGTGACTCATATGTACATATGAAAACACCTACGATTAAATACAAATATGTGTGAATGCTCCTCTGAGTGCTTGCATGAGTATGTGAACTGTTACCTTTTCCTTCTTCTTTCTCCGTGAGAACAATTGTGCGTATTTGATTGAAATGTACTTATTATATACCCGCTGGGTGTATTTATATACAATATTGTATAATAAATATACATGTATATAAATATATATAAGTAACAACTACATATATATTTTTGATACAATATTATTGTAATACACAAAAGTGATTGTATCGTATTTGCCAATGAATTGGATTTGATTAGTTTCGATGACTTTATGATGATGATGATGATTATTATTATTATTATTTGTTGTAGTTGTTGTTATTAAGATTGGTTTTATTGTATTGCTGCTAGTATTGTTAACATATTGCACACACACACGCACACACATGATTGTTGCGAATATCAACCTCTACTCATACATAAACAAGCTCATTGCATATTGATTGACAGTATAATTGAAGTGAAATAATGACTTATGATTGAATAGGTGTTTGTACTCGCATAAACTCGTAGGTACCCTCAGATGTATATTACATTTGTATGTATTAGTAAAATAAAGGTATAATATTTTATGTGTGAAAAGAAAATTATTATTATTATTATTGTTATGTATATATTTATTTATTATTACAATTATTATATTATACTCTTAGGAGGTAGATGCCATTGCCAATTTACTTATTACACCCTGCATAATGTAATGCGCAAGGTATATTCATTTCGGTCAGATGTTTGTAACCACTTGAGGGAATCTCCGGAGATATAGAAAATTATACATATTTGTGATCTGCGTTGCTTCAATTTTTGATTTAACGATGTCCGTCCGTCCGCCTGTCTGTCACCTGGCTTAACTCACTTAATATACCATCTGGGACAATAATATTTGGCATGTGGAGTTATATTATATTGCCACATAATCTTGCTGGATATGGGCGTGCCACACCCACTGTTTGTAGTAGCTCCCATACAAAATGACTGAATTTCTTCTCAATTGAAACAGCTGTAACTTCAGCAATCTTCTGTGTAGAACAACCATTTTTGATACTTGGATTAATATCGTTGTCGATTGTAAGGTCATTTCTTTTTATTACATCGAGGCTATATAGCAACATCTAGTAAAAATTTAAAAGTGCAAGAGATATAAGAATATCTCTATTAAAAATGTAGCCAGGAATCGTGTCGAAAAAAATTTCGCGGTCCAGAAAACTTTTTATTGAAGTAATTTTTAACACATCTTTAACAAAGCTGTTGCATAAAAATATGCTAGAACTGGGGTAATTACTTCAAATGATCTTCTCAGTCAGTTAATCGTTAAAGCGAGCTAAAAGACAATATGTTCATTTGCATTTAATACTTCCAAAGTCAAGTTAAGCTAGGTACACAAATTTCATCTCAATATTATCTTATATTTAGGGAAATGGTTCATTGCATGAAATATTGGGCGCCTTAAAATGATCTTTGTCTAATATGATGCATAGCTTGTAATCTAAATGACACAGGTTTTGGCTGCCATCTGGGGAACTTATCTATTGAAATACAATTCTGTATATTGTAGGCTAAAGTGCCCACACTTCAATTCATAAGAGAATTATCCATCTGTGTATTAGTGACACAGTATTTGTGGGGGCGGAATGATTCTTACTGAGGATGAAAGATCTAGACCTGACCTTTGCCTAATTGCTTTTAGAAATGGGCATCATATGTGACCAAGATTCTGATAATAGCGATGACTACGATGTCATAAGCGCCAAACCAACATCCTTGAAAAGAGCTAGAGTTATATTTAAAATAAAAAAATAATAAATACCACCTTTATCAAAAAGTTCCCGGAATAACTTGACATTCGCAAAAATTACGTAGCTAAGAGTACATCTATATCGGTGCTTCCTGCGATTTTTCCATTACTTCCTCTCGGCATTACCGTAGTGGTTTTTTAACTCGATTGAACAGAAAGAAGTCACAAGGAGCATTTTTCGTCAAAAAATTATGAATAACGATGACACTGTGCGACGGCGCGTTATCATGGTGCAAAATCCACGAGTTTTCTGCCCACAACCTTTCAGTCGTACTCATATACCCACGTCTCGTCTCCAGTAATGATCCTATTGATGAATGTGGGATCGGATTCATCCTCGCAAATCATGTCTTTTGCGACGTCAACACGGTCTCTTTTTTGCATGAAATTGATTGAAAATTATTAAAAATCGCCAACACACACAGAGATAGATGTACTTTTGGCTACGTAACTTTTGCGAATGTGAAACTTTGACGCTAAGATTTAGAGGAAATATTAACATCAGATGTACTAACTTAACAAAGAAAAAAGTACTCAAATTGGAATAATGGGAGTGCCGCACGGTGGTTATTCCGGGAACTTTTTAATCAGGGTGGTATGTGGCACTTAAAGCCCCGAATGGCTCTTTGGCTGAGCTTCTCTTTCATTACTGTTGTGCGTGTTAAATTTTGGACAGTATTAGAGGGGACCTACTTATTTCAGCCGCTTCCGAGCGGCAGAACCGTTGTGACATCACTTTTTCTGAACTTGTCACAGAGTTCTTTTAGAAGCTTTTTCATGGAAAATTGTTACTGTCGGAAGAATTGCCAGTTGTTTGCCGACAGGTGGGTACCGTTGGAAAGAAAAATCCTTTCAATATTACATTTGTTATGCTTCAGGCGGGGATTGAACCCACGACCTACAGATCAGAAGGTCAACACACTAACCACTTAGCTACGGCAATCAAAGTTATATTTATAAACAAATTTTAAAAGAATACATAAAAATGTTGCATGTTTAAAGAAGAAATATTTGGTTTATAGATTTCTGTGGACTTTTATGTTTTTTGTATAAAGATTTTATCTGAGAATATCCCTAGTGAAATTTTCCGGCAAATAATTTTCTTGAACATTTTAGCCCTCTAGCGCTTCCCAAATGTCATTTTATTCAGACTTTCCAAAAAAGAGGTCAACTAAATTTGGTCTGAGAATGTAAAAAGTTTTGAAAGTTTTACTATATGGGTCTAGCTCTTTCGTCCTAAGCTGGAATCATTATGCACCCTAGACAATGACCCTGAAATTGTTTTATAGTGAAGTTTAATAAAATGGATAATTTTTCAATCGATACGAAACTGTCGGTAAATAACTCGGAAACTCGAAAGTCTTACAAAAAGTGATGACAAGAGAGCTCTATAGGAGTTATGTAGGGTCCTTCCAGTGCTGCTCAAAATATCCACACACAACAATAGTGAAAAAGGAGTTCAGCCGAAGGATTCTTCAGAGCTTACAAGTGCCATCTGTGTATTTACATAAATAGCTTCCTAACGTCTTCTGAATCATCTGTGTTTTGTGAGCTGGTTCAAAATTTTATTGAACCGAGTATTTACAACCTTTATTTCAAGATATAAGTTTGCAATATTCTCGGATCGATACAAATTTATGAACTTTTAATTGCACGTCAAAGCCAATTCCTCAGTATGCCGCCATGGGAACAGGATCATGACGTCTTTGGATCCCCGTAAACATTTTCTAAAATTTTCCGTAATACTGTAGTATATAGTCTGTTGATGAGTTTACAAAATATTCTTAAACAACTCCCTCTTATTCTTCAGTCTAATCACTGACAGGTTCTTCATTCCTTGATATTTCCATGGGAGATTAGAACTGATTCTGCGTTGTCTTCCTCCATATCTCTTTAGTTGTTGCGTGTTCCAACGTTCACTCGACATGGCCGAGCCCAAGTAAATACAGCATACATACAGCTTGCACAACCCATGGTTGTACCTTATTTGGGTACAGACATTGTAAGACGCTTGTAGAGTGTGCTTTCTGTTCGTCGAGGGCGCGGACTTTTTTTTTAGTTCTTGTTTGCAAGACTTATTGTTTGTTGATGCTTAACTAGAGTTAACCTGATCATAATCTAATGAAATCCAAAATTTTGTACTCTCAAATAAGTACAAATACATATTACTTTACATTAGTTAGTATTAAGTAGTAGCTTCGAATATAGCATAAATAATCTTGGAATATCTGAAACGAACGAACGAGCTCATAGAGGATATTAGCATTGATTCGTCAATGATCTTTAATTTAATATTACAGGCTTTAGAACTGCATGCCCTAGTTTTTCATAACAATTGATTTGCTGTTTTACTTTGATTTTACTATCAAGAATATTGGTTTTGATGTTGTGTGACGACTGTTCGGTTGCTAGTTCCTATACAACCCATGTTTGCAAATTCTGCATACCTATAAAGACTTTCTGATATAGGTTTTTGCTCGATTCTAATGACATTATTAGTGGATGCTCGCATAACAAGTGGATGATATGTTAAGAGATAGGTTGATAAAAAATTATTTGAATAATTATGGCTGATAGGCACCAGGCCTCTATCGTATAAAGAAGCTCCGAGACTACATCACAAACTTGGCTCAACAGGAGGTGTCTTTCAGAGGATGATCGGAAGCGTATGAGGTGATTATTATATCTGAATCACAAATAAAAAGGAAAAAGAGTCAAATGTTTGGCGGTCTGCTTCATCTAGAAACCGATGAGTTTATAAATAAGCTCACACAATAAAACTCTATAACTGTCTATCTAGAATTACTCATAGACTGGAACAAGTTTTCTTACTGAGAATTCATCGAGTCAATCCAAATCTCCTTCTATTTTCTTCTGAAAAAGTTTTATCAAATGCTACATATTAAAATATTTTGTATTCAGAATATATAATCCTTCCAAGAGACTCTGAATATTTTCTCACAAGCAAACTTGAAACTCACTCAATCAGAATATTATGATGTGATTAGTTGGTACTTACTTAGTTGGAAAATATTACAAATCGGTGACTACCACATTTAGTTCATGCCTATTAAATGCAAATAGCACTTATGTAATCATACTGGTATTGACACACAAATACATATAAACGTTTTATATGTAACTTCTTATATAATCGCACACTTACGTTAATGGTGAAGCCCCGGAAAATGAACAATTTCATTTGTGGTTATTTGTAAGTATGAACTTGTGTATGTCTGTATATTGGTCACTTTTAAGTATGTTCATACATTCAAATGTTTGGACACTTGTATGTGTGGTGTGTGTGTTTGAGTATTTGAGTTAATCACTGAAGCATCATTAAGCATATATGTATATGAAAATAAGAAGGACAGCAACAACAGCAACTGTGATAATAATTACAAGCCAATGCAATAACATGTTTCGAATGACATATATTCAATTTACCATTGAGAATACACCGCAATAACCATCAAATATATAGAAACATACATTCAACCACTAACACACACACACACACACACACACATGCACGCACAACCACAGGCACATGCTTAACTTATCACACTTGAGAGATACTTGCATATGGAACACGTCCATAGCACATAAGTAGCTAAGTGGAATGATAGATAGAAAGGCTAAGAGAGAGGTAGAAAAGGAGAGAGAGAGAGCTAAATAAAGAACGAAGATGGAAGCTGAATGGGCATCCAACAGCAACCAGTATGACCAGTGTAATGGTCTGAAAGTTGGTTACGGTCATCAATATCTCTTTATGAATATATATATGTACGTACTGGATTACAGTTATTTGTATGAATAAAATACATACATTCATGAAAATGTGATAAGAGCTTATTTTAAAATTTGACAAAACTCATTCGAATAATAAAATAATAATAATAAAATAAAAAAATATTATAAACCTAATTATGATTACCCTAAAAGTCAATAGAATCCTAAAATACTCTTTTCTGACTCTTCTGAACTCTCTTTATTATTTCTGAATCTGAGTCAGAAAAGACTACTAAATATGATCAAGAACTGGTAAATAGGACTCATAAAAGACTCCTAAATATTGGACGTAAAATATCTCTAAATAAATGTTGAAAGATTCATAAATAAGGCTCATAAGATTCGTCTTATAAGAGTCTTTTAAATATAACTCAATCAAAATATTAAATTTTGTTGTTTTATTAAACTATTTCTGAATCAATTTAGGAATATTTTCAGACTTATTTAAGACCCCAAACGACCCATTCAAAAATATGACTTTCTATTGATTGTGTGAATTAGTAACCGGCGTTTTTAGTGTAATTTTGTAACTCAAAGTATTCTCCATCAGAAACTATGACATTTCGCCATTTTTCTGGTAATTTATGTATTCCAACCCAAAAGAATTTCGCTGGCTTGGCGGCCAGAAACGAATTAAAAAAATTTTTGATTCGGGTTCTGCATGGACCGAAACAAATGGTAATCTGTAACCTGATTCGACCAGGTCTTGGTCGAGTACTATCTCCAAATTGTCGTCTTCAATATTTTTCGGCTGTCCAGAGCGTTCTTTGTCTTTGATCTCAAAGACAAAGAATTATATATATATATATATATATATATATATATATATATATATATATATATATATATATATATATATATATATATATATATATATATATATATATATATATATATATATATATATATATATATATATATATATATATATATATATATATATATATATATATATATATATATATATATATATATATATATATATATATATATATATATATATAGGCCCTATGCTCCTAAGTGGAGCATAGGGCCTCAATAAACAAATTATAACTTCTTTTATCTAGAGCTAGGAATTTAATTGCGCTCCATGAATGGCCTGCTTTTTTCGCTTCTGCTGCAACTTGCCGTCTGCAAGTATTGGCTGGTCTCCCAAAACTGCGGCTGCCTTGGGGGTTCCAATCCAGCGCTGTTCTCGTTATGTCACCGTGGGGTTTCCGCAATGTGTGGCCGATCCATTTCCACTTACGACGTTGGATTTCGATGTGGATTGGTGTTTGTTTGGTCACATTCCAGAGTTCAGTGTTGCTTATGACCTGGGGCCAAAATACATGTATAATTCTACGTAGACAGAGACTAAGAAAAGATTGCAGCGACTGTAGTACACCCGCCGAGATATTCCATGTTTCGCACCCATACAGAACTATAGACTTCACATTGGCGTTGAATATCGTAAGTTTCGTATGCCTGGATATGTAAGACGCTCTCCATACCTTGTCTAGCATGCCAAATGCAGCACTACCCTTCGATATACGGTTGCGTATGTCAACTGATGACCCGCCAGTCTTGGAAATAATACTCCCAAGGTAACAGAATTCGTCTACATCTTCCAAAGGTACGCCAGGTATCTGAAGAGCTTGTGTTTCGGTGGTGTTGATTCGCATAACTTTGGTCTTCGCGATATTTATTTTAAGTCCTGTTTGTGCTGCAGCGTCACTTGCAATTTTGCTGATATGTGCGAAAATTTATGCGCCAGCAGACAAATATCGTCAGCATAGTATAGATCTTCCAGGTGGCCGCCCATACTCCAGGAGATGCCTGTGTTAACTGCACAAGCTTGCCGCATAACTAAGTCCAATACTAGGTTGAACAGCAGTGGAGATAGTACGGAGCCCTGCCTCACTCCGGCTTGCACCTTGATCCCATTGCTTAAAGCATTTTCGTGTTTTACGCGGCAACTAGCGCCCGCGTTCAGCTCTTTGATGATGTTAATAATTTTTTCCGGCACCCCTTTACATGCGAGCGCCTTCCATATCGCTTCGTGTTTAAGAGTATCGAAAGCTTTCTCGAAGTCGATAAAACACATGTAAAGGGGTGTCCGGCACTCCACTGACTGTTCCACGATTACTCTCAGGGTGTTTACATGATCTACGCACGAGCACCGTGGGCGAAAGCCGGCTTGCTCTTTGCGTAATCCCTGCAACAGTGAATTGGATAGCCTTCTGTGAATTATGTGTGCTACGACTTTGTTTATCATGCTTTACAGCGTGATACCTCGCCAATTTTTACACTCGGATAAATTACCTTTCTTCGGGAGAAGAATGAAGGTACCTTCTTTCAACTCGGATCGTATTTTTTCTGAGCTCCAAATGTTTTTTAATAGGGGCATCAGGATACGAGCACTAAGCTTGGGGTCAGCTTTTAGTAACTCCGGATTGATGTTGTCAGGTCCAGGAGCTTTGTTATTTTTTAGTGTCTTGATCGCGCTTATTATTTCAAACTCATCCGGGCATGTGGTGGGGATAACGCGTCTAACTGTGTGACGTTGGCAGCTACAGGTCTCGATTGGTTCAGCGGATGGCGCTGACAATAACTTCTCATAATAGCGCTCCCATATGTGGATTTGCTTGTTTTTGGACGTTGTTAGTACTCCATTTTCGTCTTTAAGCGGCTTGGAAGTTTTAAAGGCGGTGTTTGTTAGCTGTCGTATAGTGTGGTATAGATCTCGGGTGCGATACGTCTCTGCTGCAGCCTGCGCTGAGGCCGCTAAGTGATCGCTCCATTTTCGCCTATCTTCTCGTGCACACTTCTTTATTTGCTTGTCGACCGAGCTGTATCGTTGCTGCAAAAGAGCTTTGCGTTGTCTAGTCTTCGCGCAATTAAGCTGATTTTTCACCATCCGACGTTCGCTTATCAAGTCCCATGTATGATCCGATATCCAGCATTTTCGTTTATTCATCTTGTGACCAACGTGTTCTTCCGCAGCCTTTACAAAGGTTTGTTTTATGATAGAGAATTGCCGCCATACAATTCCACAAGCAAACAATGACTTTCAGCCTCACTTTTCTTTGCAAATCCTTCTTCTTTCGTCAATTCTCAAAATTGTCCGTCGTAAGAAAATATGATGCGCACAACCAAATGGAAAACTTTTGACTGATTTTGACAGCAAGTGAGTACTCATACAATATAATATTTTAGACAACTACGCACGACATCGAGCTTACGCGTGGCGTCATCTAACGTTAAAGGCCGGTTACTAATTCACACACCCAATCGACTCATTTTTTTAGGTCGCTCAGAGGGTGGGTTGGAAAAAGTATTTACATATGAAAACATATGGAAGATTACAAAGATTGGAATTGCAATTGACTCGGCCAGCAGGAATAGCTCTCAAAATTAAAATTTTAAGTAGTGCCCAAAACGACAAGCTATAGTAGGCTTTATGCATCAAAAGAATTGCAAAATTCTGAACTTATCAGAAATTCATATCTCAAGAGTACAACATTCTTCCTATATGATTAGGGTTTCTGTGCTGTGGTCGCACAACTTGTTTAATCAAGTTAATAGCATTTATTTCAAAAGGTGGTTGACAATTATGCCACAACAAAATTTCGCCATAAAGACTAAGGATGTTATTGGATAAATTTTTCAAATGGACTCTCGTGAATTTTCTTTGAAAAAAGCAAGATCAAATCTTTGTTCATGAGCATTCATAAATCTCCTCACAAGGAGTAGACATTTTGGTTATATGGTAGATGATATTATTTTAGTGCTTGGTATGCTGGTTTTCTTTGTTGTGGTCATTCGCCTTGATTTGTCAACTTAATGACATTTATTTTGATATTTATTTATATATTTATTGATTATTATCTCACACTATCCCAGAGTATTCTGTGATAAAGCTTTAAAAAATGCTACTAAAAACAGGGACGTGTTGCTCTTAAAATACTAATCCACACCTTAAATCTCGTTGTTTTAGGCTAAATAGTTTATAAGTTATGGCAATTAAAAGTTTTCGTTTAATTCCTTCGACTTTGTATGGGAGCCCCAAAAAGAAGTGAGCGTGGCATGCTGATTTTTTTCCACATTATTTCCGACTACCATATTAATCTAAATATTAATTATCGTTGTTCTAGACAGAAGATTGTAGATGTTACAACCGTTTCAATTTAAAAGAAATATAAACATTTTGTATGGGGGCTAATATAAACAGTGGGCGCCCATTTCTAGCAAGATTATGTGGCTGTATAATATAACTCCTTATGACAAATATAGTTGTCCCAGATGGTATGTTAAGTGAGTTATAGCAACCTACCTTCCATACAAAAATATGCTTTCGAATGTATATTTTCACACTTCGCTAAGGAAAATATAAAGATATCAAGCTGAAAATCGATATGTATTATTATTTTTGCCAGTAAATAAGCCAATTCGAAAATGAGCAAAATCGGATAAAAACAACACCTACCTCTCATACAAAATTATGCCGAGAGACTGGTCTTTGAGCATAATTAGCGTAAGAGCATATTTGAAAATAGACGATTTCGAATGAAAACCACGCCTACCTAGAAAACAAAATAATAATTGTTTTCTTAAATATATGTAATTCTATAAGCCATAGTGTAGGGTATCTAAGCTTCTATATTACTAAAGTGAAATTTTAGGTGCATCGGTTCATTTTAGGATGTATGCTTGTAAGTGTAGTATCCCCATAAGGATATTCATACCTACATGATTAAATGTATTTAGTTATTAACAACTTATGTATCTAGTATCGGTATCGGTTCTGGATCGTATTGTATTTTAAATGTTTTATACAATTTTATTACCAGATTGCATGTGTGGCGGTAATTTTTCTTTTCATACAACATTGGCGAATATTCTTTTTTCAAATAACTCTTTCTTCTATGCTTGTACACACATAGCTTGGGTACATCTACATTGTATGACTCCTTTCGTATTGCTCTATTCTAGGATTTTTCTTTAACATAGTTGTTGTTATTGTTATGATACCATTACAATTTGTATTTAACGTCATTCTGTCCATCTAGCCAGTGTTAATAACATTTAAGCTCACGTCGTAATCCAATAAACGGATTCATTCAATAAAGACAAATTTTTTTTTTTTTTTTGATTCTATAAAACGTTCCTATATATAGAATATTGTATACGATACGTGTACATGGAGAGAGCCGGAGAAGTGTGTAGTATTTTTCATTTTATTTTTCCTTATTTCTTCTTATATTTCTTTTATTTTATTTTCTCTGCTTTAGCCTTCATTGGGACAAACAAAAGGGAGAATCATGCGAAAATTAGTAATGGAGATGGAGTCGGTGTAGGGTGTGTTGTGGTAATAAAAACAACAAAATCGCTGACAGTCGTTTACGTTTATGGAATTTTAATTTAAACGTTTGCTTCTTCTGCTACTACTATTGCTGGTGGTATTGTTTCTCATTGTAATCGCATACATGTACCATCTGTATGAATGGTGAATGTTTGTCGCATCCCATGCCACCTCTCTCTCTCTCTCTCTCAAAAAATTGGGATTGAAGCTTGTTTATTTTTTGTGGCTCCTGTTTTGGTATTGTATTGTATTATACATATATTTCTTTTGTATAGTTAGTGTCACAGCTGAATGAATTTGGTACTGATATTTATTTTGGATCACTATGAAATGCCACTAGGAAGAGAAAATAAGGATAAACTCATTCGTATAATTTTTGGCACATTTCCATTTTTTTTCCATGAAATTGAGAGAAGTACATAGACCCATAGAAAAAATTTATATCAATTTTTTTCATTATTTATATTTTTTCATTTCAAAAAAAACTGAGTATTGTAGGTTGTACAAATGTGTATGGGAATATTTGTTATATGCTTCAAATTAATCTTTTCTAAGTATGAGTCGAATTTATTCTTACATATTTTATACCATTCTAATATGATATTCCACATAAGTATCATACTAATTCTTATTGTAAATACATGTAGGCTTTCTAGTAGACAGTCAGCTATTCGTTCGCATGACTTATTTTCATTCTTTTATTTATTGAGTTCATTTGGTTTCTTCCTTCTCTTAGCGCTAAGGACATTTTTTTTTTGTTTTTTGTATAAGTATAAAAAAGAAAACATGAATCAGTATTATTACTACAATATTTTTGATTTAATGGCAACCAACAATCCAATGGCATTTATGTTGTCAACAGTGTTAAACATTATTAATGTTTATGAAGTTAGATGCCTTTAGTTTGTCTACCGAGATTTTATGCTATTTGCTTTCTTACATAGTCGAATTGGTAGACTTTTTTATGTACTCATGTCTGGCATAGTGTTGAACATATATTTTTAAGCAATACCATGTTGTTCAATAAGTTCGCGGAGCGGAAATTAAAAAACCGACTTATAGTTGAAAACATGACTTTATTTCCAGAAATGAGAATTTGAAAGTACTTTCAAATAAACTTAAGAGACTTATATCATTTCTTTATATTTTTTAAAGGCACTAAAATTCCACGAAGGTCCCTTTAGCTGACCTTCTCCTTCAATACAATTGTGCGTTCTAAATTTAAGACAGTTTTATATTTATATCCCAGCTGCAGACGACAGAACCCTTGTGTGCACACTTTTTCTGAGCTTTGTCACAGAGCTGTTTTAGCAGCAAATTATTACTGGCAAATTATTACTGACGAAAAAATTGCCAATTGCATGCCAATAGGTGGGCATAGTTCAAAAGACAAATATGTTCAATATTAAAGTTGTGCTTCAGCTGAGGCTTGAACCCACGACCTATAGATCAAAAGGCCACCGACCTAAGCCAGCGAGAGCTAAGTCTGGTGAATAAGGTGTATTTTAATTCTCTGATTATTTAAATAAGAATCATCGTAGAACCCGAGATATTGCGATTTAAGTAACACAGAAGTTGACAAAATTTTGTAATTTTTCAAAATTTTAAAATTTTTTCGGTGAGAAATCTCAATAGAAGTGTAAACTTATTTTACGTAAAGAATTTTTTTCTAATTTTCGGCCGAATATGAGATATCAAATGCTGAAAGTTTTGCGTTGTATGACCCATAAGTGTACCGTCTTGATGAAAAATTATTTTTATTTAGTAAGTCGAGTTTTTTCCACGAATTTTTGCACTAAATTCCATTTTACTTAAAAATAGATCTAACGCTTCAAAAGTGGAAATAGAGTTGTTTCAAACGGATCTTACTGAGGACAAGGGTAAGAGTATCAACAAACAAAGAGTCCCAATGTCTTGGACACCACATCCCTGTTGACAACTACGCTTTTGAAGTTGTGAAGGAGGTTATCTAAGGAAGGAAGGATTACTCTTGCTAACAAGTGCTACTTTGGGTTAAGGAAGCAATTGGAAGTCAAGTCCACTTTCAAGAATCGAAGTCTACAAGTCCAAGACATTATGCCTGTCCTTACATATGGCGCCGAAGTTTCGACAATTTCCACCTTAGATAAGAGATGCTCGGAGTTTTCGAGAGAAAAGTCCTACCCAAGATCTTAGGACCGATTTGCGTTGGTGGCGAGTATCGAATAAAGTACAGCCATGAGTTGTATGTGCCGTATTCCGACAACGACATAGTAAAGCGCTTTAAAATTCAACGGCTGCGCTGGCTAGGTCATGTCGAACGAATGGAAGAACACACTCTGGCTAAGGACGTGTTATATTCGAAACCCAATGGTGGACGTCACAGAAGAGACAGATCTAACCTCCGATGGAAAGACCAAGTACTGAAGAACTGAAGAGCTGGCTAGAGAAGCACACTACATTCAATTAACTGTAGAGTAAGCTCATACAGTCTCAGACTTTCTATTTATAAACACTTTGCTATTTTGCTTTGTTTTACAACTTCCTAATCGGAATAAATTCTATCACCTTACATGTCATTCCTGCATATTTTTATGCAGGAGTGAGCTCTCCCCTACGTTTTAAATTTTTAAATCTTTTCTTTTCCATCAACGGGTCGATCATTTGATCGATCGAATCGAATGGTCCTTTAATCTTGTTCATTACATCGGAATAACTACCTTCAAATTGTTATTTATTCAGTACAAAGTAGACACCTTCTTAGGATTTATTTTTAGAAGGTCTTCTGCCTTTCCTGCATCGGGATCTCATTTAGATCATATGATCTTCTGTGCATTGTCCATTAAGTACAAATATTTTCTCTTGAAGATATGCTCTGATTTAGATTTTCTTTTTAGTAAATATTCCGTTTTTAAGCTCGTTTTTATTTACCGCAGGGTATGCTCTGCCTTAAATTTTCTTTTAAGAAAGCCTACTGTTTTCTTTCGTAGTGTTCACATTTCAAATCAGTCGAATGATCCTCTGCCTTTTATGTTATTCGCTAAATTGTGATCATTTCTTTTGAGTTATTTCTTTTTTCACGCTTTGGGTGCACTTAGTTTTTACAATACATTTCTATCGTATGGGTATAAACACAGATTCTTAAAACTTCGGCACAGCGTACGAGTAAATGATAATGGTTGGACGAGATAGATAGATAGATTGATTGTAGAGCGGAAACCAGTCACCTTGTTACTGCGGCCAAGATAGACTTATTGTCACATTCTGAAAATTTACAAGTACTTCTTAAGTCTAGTATTCACTAGGAATTCAAAGACATCTTTAAGAGACTTGTTCGCTATGTCTGACGCTTCTAGGTAATAACTACCTAAGTAACGAAGCCTGGTCCATATCAGACCATTACAGTGACAAAATAGATGTTCAGCTGTTTCTTCGTGTTCGTTACATAACCTACAGAGGTAGTTTTGACTTACCTTCATATTATATAGGTGTTTCATTACTCTGCAATATCCGGTCAAGAATCCCGTGACAATGCGAATACCAGTCCGAGTCAAGCTCAGTACTTCAGCAGTTCTGTTGTGAGAACGTTGTGGCATAAATGTTTTCGCAACTCTAATATCTTTTGTTTCCATCCAATATTGATGTGATTTTCTTTCTAGCCAAGTATTAATTTTATATTTGGTGTAGCTCGAAGGCAGCCCGCAGAATGGTTCTGGTCCAATAAATTTACTGGTTGCCCCTTTTCTTGCAAGCTCATCTACCTTTTCGTTTCCTAAATGTCCACTACGATCTGGCACCCATATCAGATGAACTCTTTTCTTAGATACTAGTCTTTTTAGGAGTATTAGACAATCCCAAATTAAATTCGATTTAATTTCGAAAGCACTAAGCGCTAACAATACAGTTTAACTATCAGAGTGAATATAATATTTCTCTTTCTAATTCCTCTCTTAAGCTCAGCTTTATTGCATATATTTTTACCTGGAAAACTGAATTCTCTCGACCCATGCTAGCACAAATACTCCTTCTGGGGTTTTCTCCAAATACACCTGCACCAACATCTTCACCGGTTTTTGAGCCATCTGTGTACCATACATGAGACTTAGTTGCCAGTCGAGGTCTATTCTGTTCCAAATTAACCCTATCAGGGGGTGTGACCTTAAAGTTACGTTGGAAGTTATACTGGGTTTTACAGAAGTCGCTAAACCAATAGCCGAGTGGAACTTTCCTCATGTCCAATAATCATGATCATAATCATGTTTCACATAATAATAAATTCAACATCATTTTGATTTTGTCACAAATCTACTAAACAACTGCTGAATTAATTGAATTGAAAATTCGCCTGAAATAAATTAAATCAAATAAATTTTAAAGAAATGAAAAGAAAGAAAAACAGAAATATAGTTCATTCGTTGAAATCGTTTAACGTATACAAATGTATACATATGTAGCAGCGACAGCATTGTATGACACTAGTAGTCACACAACGATTTTATCACCGCTAGCGACAATTTTCATCACACTAGAACACACTTTTAAACATACAACTATGTTGTATGGTATGAGTACAAGCAAAGGTGTAAATATAAATTTCAGTTTTCTGACACTCTTACATTGGCAAAGGCAATTTTCAATCATATCAATTGTGCGCTCCAATAAAAATCAAAAATACATAACAACAAGAGCAACAACAAAATAACGATACCTTTGGCAATATATACATACTTGGATGTATATATTGTATTTAGGTGTGAGTATGTACTCACTACATGCATTTATGCCAAAATTGCCATATACAAGAATGTGCTAACGAACAAAGTGAAACTATCATATATAGTACTCGTAGTATGGGTGCACATATGATGCCAAAGAAAATAGTCTAACAACATAATGTTAATAAAATTTGAGATTATTTGAAAGCACGCAATTTGCACATACAGACACACACACACACACACATCTATGTGTGATTATTGTGTATAATTGTGAGCCGCAAGGTGTACCATATAAGTACATATATGTGTGGCATGTGTGGCAAACAAGCGGGCGGGCAGCATTCTCTCTTTCTTAAAAATGTTGTTACTTATTCTATTATATGTACCATTATTTAGTTATTTATCAAATACACGCGTGAAGGCTGCACCTCTCCTACACACTACATGTACATACACATAACATATCCCTCTCCCTCACTCTTCAGCCCACTATCACTTCGGCTGCTGTTATAAATTGATTAGTTGGTTAGCAGGCTGTAGGCTATAACCAACCATTTGGATGCTTGCCACTAACTATACCAATACTACTACATAATTCAACACTAACTAACAAACAATGTTTCTTTGACACGAGTGCCCTCATTTAATATGTATGCAAGTCGTAGTATGTGTATGTGCATTTGCACAACAACTCTAATTTGAGATGATTTTTTAGAAAAATACTCATTTCTCTTCTTCTTCTTTTTTTACTAGTTATTTTTCTTCTTTTCTATTTACTATGCATTGGTAAAATCAAAGACTTGTACAGAGCGAAAAGTGGGAAATTTTTCAAACTAACTGATGTATAAGTTGTTCCAATAGCAGTTCTGTTTAGTTTGGCGACCATCAACTAAAGAGAACAAAGTTTGTGAGTTTAAAATTGGAAATAAACATTTTTAGAAGTGATTCTAACGAAGGCTTTAACATTTCCAAATTTTATTGAGCAAAAAGAGTCTTGAAACCCCGATTTTTTTTTCTAAAATTTAGGTCATCCTCTATGAATTTGGCAATAATCGCCACCATTATTGGTTCATAAAACCTCTCGCAGGACATCAGTCACTAAAAAAGCACTGTTTTCCATCATAATTATTCGAATTTTGGAAAATTTTTTAGGTCCCACCATTTCATTTTAAGGAAAGGGTCTAAAAAACTCCAACTATTTTTCTAAAATAGGTTATCCATTTGTAGGACATCGCATACTTGGATTTTTTGCACAGTTCCATCTTCGACCAAGTTCTCGAACTTCATAGCTAAACGTGTTCTTCGATTTTCACCGAGCCTAGCAGGAGGTCTTCCTAAACCAGTCTCAATCCAAAACTATTGGGATTGAAAAATAAACAAAATAAGCCAAATTGAATCGAGGGAACATCTGTTATTGATTTGAAAGGTCATTCGAATTTAAATAGAGCGCATTAAACTTTATTCCACGAGGTCTAACATACTCATGGATTTATGGATCCACTTTAAAATCTGGCGAACCCAGATAAACATCCATAACCATTCCATTTCAATTTGAGCCATCGTCCGCTTTAAAGTATTAAAGGTGGGGAAGGACTTCGTCTATCTTGGAAACAGCATCAACAACTATAATGACGTCGGCCTGGAGATCATGGGTAGGATAACTCTTGCTAACAGGTGTTACTTTGGGCTGAGTAAGCAATTGAGAAGTCGACCCCTCTCTAAGAGATCGAAAATCACACTCTACAAGTCTCTCAATATTCCTGTCCTAACATATGGCGCAGAAGTGTAGACAATTTCCACCACAGATGAGAGGATGCTTGGAGTTTTCGAGAGAAAAGTTCTGCGCAGAATCTTCGGACCTATTTACGTTGATGGCGAGTACCGAATGAGATACAACGATGGGCTGTATGAGCTGTACGCTGACATTGACATAGTCAGGCGATTCAAAATCCAGCGGCTGCACTGGCTGGGTCACGTCGAGCGAAGGGAAGAAGATGCTCCAGTGGAGAGGGTATTTAATTTGGCACTCGCTGGAAGATGCAGAAGAAGAGAAAGACCCAACCTCCTTTGGAAGGCCCAAGTGTTGTGTAACCCGGCGGCGCTTGGAATATCCAATTGGCGCCAGCAAGCGAAGAACAGAGAAGACTGGCGCCGCATTATACGTTCGGCCTAAATCGATCATCGGTTGTTACGGCCATATAAGAAGAAGAAGAACCCACCAGGCAGTTCAACCACACCAGTTAAAGCGTTCCATATAAATGCTTTAGGGAATCTATTAATAACGATATATGCGAAATTCAACCACGAGATAAGTGTAAGAAATTTAAAAGACCATTGGAATTTAAGCATTTCTAATTTCTGGAAATGCTTAAAAACTGTTGTAAATTTTTATTGGCGAACTTTCAAAAAGTTCTCGAGATTCTGAATTTTGCGCTATTGATTTTATTGAGTCTCTGTCAGTAACAGTCCATGATAAAAGTTTCATTCAGTGTGGAATTCTAAGGATTATTACAAATAGAACACTAGATGCATAAGATCATTTTCAGAGATTGTGTTAAAGGTATGGAAAAAGAAAATATTTGACAGTCACTACTCGAAGGTGCATTTCAAAATCGATTGTATACTAATTTTTGTTTGACTGATCATTATGTAGAACGGGACACAACCATTCAGGCATCTAGGGCATTGAAACCTCAGACAACTTAACTGGGACAGGGTTCTTTTTCCGATTTTCTGAAAATGATCCATCAAGGGCTCCACGTGTAAACATTCTTACAAAAGCAACAGCAACACCCCCAAATTTTCCTATCTCCTAGTGATTACAATAAGACTTCTGACGAGGGGGAGTAAGGGTCACCGGATCACTCATTTTGTGTTCTGTCCTCTTTGTACCCGAATTACTACCATAAGGTGCAAGTGCTTTTTTAAGCACACAAGAGTAAATGGAACCGATGAACCATAGTACAATAAAATGCATGTATCTATACACGAATGCCCCAGCCCAACCAAGAACCGCAACCCGGTCCAAGAACCCATTTAGGAAATTACTATTTCCGGCATAATTTCAGGTAATATGGAAGAATAAAATTCAAGAATTACGTGTATCTACTTAATTATAAAATTTTTTTTGTAAGGTATAAATTATATAAATTTTCTGTATTCAACCAAAGCACACATTTTTAATGATAAAACTTGTACTCACGCTGGTCAAATCAGATAGAGTCAGAATGGATACTGTACTCAATTTCATCGATCCTGAATCGTGGTTTGGGCTTTCATGATTAAACAATATTCACATCATACAATCCTTAATTAAAATGCCTCAGCATATCCTTTACCACTGTTCACCGTTAGCTTAAACTAGAAGGAAATCATGTAGCTCATCCTTTCTCTGTCCATCAGACATTACGGATTTTAGCTCATACGAGCAAGTCCTTACTAATCTTCAGATTCAAGACTATCAATCTAAAATCAAATGCTGGCATATCTTCTTGTTATTGTATATCAAATTTTATCGTCCTTTCTTCGAAACTTCGTTCACAAACGCCTCTGCTGAGTTTCTAATACAAAATTACAGCTTGATTTTGTATCTTCCATAAAGCTTTCTAAACATGTCTTTGGGTGTAATTTTACAAGACGAAAAAAGTAGGTACAAATGTAAAACATAAAACATTTTAAAAACGTTCTCCTTTCCTAAGGTTCAATAATATTAGACTATACACGTGGTTACCTAAGGCTCTTTTGGGTTCATTTGCATTCATTTTTTTTTGTGTATTCTAAATTTAGTTCTTGGACAACATACACATTTGTCTGTCTAGTTTTTACATTTCGTCCACAGGCAATCTTTTGTAGCTTTAGCAATAAAGAGGGGCAGAAAAAAATGTTGTATTAACACCAGTGCCGTACCATCGTTATCGCCAAAAAGACGGCCGACTTACCAACAGCATTAATAGCAATTATAGTATAACCAGATGAACAATGAGAATAAGAACGATATCGCCAGTGAATATCGTTATTTTCTTCCTTTTTTTCTACTGATTCTAGTTCATTTCATTTTTAAATGGTGTAGGTGTTGGCCGCATGTTACCATTATTTTTTTTTGGTTTTTTTAACATGAAAGCATGAGAATTGACAGCCTGCGGCATATAAAGCAATTGTAAAAATATAAGAGGGGGGAAAAAGAATAAAACAAAAAAACCAACAACTTATTGTATGTACATTAATCTGCGGCGAAAAGTGTTTATAGTCAGTGTATTTTTTTATTTTTTTAATCTTTATTCATTTCTTAATCTTTTTCGTTTTGCTCGTTTAACATTGATTTTATTATGATTTCCTTCCGGCTTTAACAAATTTTATCTTCTTGTTAAAATCTTTATCTTGGGCTTATGAATGTGCGAATTTGTAGGCGATTTTCTCTACAAGTTAGTGCTTACAATTATTGAAGTGGTTTACTGCATTCGTAGCATGCACGAGTACTTATCAATATAATATAATTTTGAGATTTATTAGGTAATGATCATTACTGAATTATTTTTTTGTTCACATTTATTTTCAATTAATTGACCTATTTAAGCATCACGTACAATGTTTCAAAGCAGTTTATGACGACTCACTAATTTAACTGATAAAAAGCAGTGATTTGAAATTGTATTTTTAGTCATACATTTTTTTTATTGAATTACTTGAAAATATTTCATAGTACAGAGAAATTTTATACGAACACTGCATTAAATGTCCCGAAGTACTTGTGGAATGAGTTTGAGTGCGAAGAGATACGATTATTCATAATTTCTTCAAGGTGTTGTATTACTAAAAAGCTAGCCTGCATTTTAAAAATAATTTCCATGCCTTACGTATAGGTTTCTTTTGAAACCTATACGAACGTATACGAAACCTATTTCTTGAAACAGCTTTCAAGAAATCTGATTTAGAATTGCTCACAGTTTACTCATCAGGCTATCACACCCTCACCCCAAGAGACTAACTTGTCGTTTATGCTTGAAAGACGATTAATCGGCTCAACATATTCTATGCCATGACTCAACGTTAGCTCGTTCTAGAAGAATGGAATTAAGCATATTCTTCTTCAGTACATTTGACATAAATGATACTAAGAATCATAAAAGGACTCTTAGATCGAAGTGTTTTTACTTTTGGATCGCCCTTCTCCAAGCGAAAAAGAATGCTTTAATTGTAGTTCGTTTTCCAGTCGCTCAATAGGGTTTCTTGCACAAAACATCCTTTAGGCTGTATTGCTTGACTTCGGAGTCGACCATTTTTTAATAGCCAAAACCGATTTTTGAGGTATTTTGGTGCTCTGTCTTCGAATCTCCAATCCGCTTTAAAAATTGGTTCTAGTTTTCAAGATATTTCAACAGAAGCTCATCAGTTACTTACGGAAGCTTATTCTGAATAAACTTCAAAAGTTACAATGTGTAAGAAGTTGTGGTCTGGTGGTGTTTTCGCAAGGTAACGTGTCTAACTGCCTCAACCGGGTGGGGCTAGCTCAATCCTTGTTGAACTCATCGCAAGTCAACTCACTGGCTGTCATGTAGTTTGATCTGAGCGCTATGTGATGATACCTTTATTTGTTAATGAGGGGTAGTCATATAGCTTGCTCTGCTTACTCTGTGATGGCGTTTTCATTATTATTAATGGGTACCCTCCATGTGGCGACCACCGGGCAACGTCTTCGTGGCACCCGCTGGGAGGCGGCTGAAGTGAGTGGCGAAAATCTCCTCGGTTAGAGGTTGTGCTTTGGGTTTGGGACCCGCCACATACAAAATCCCCTCAGTGAAAAAAACAGCAATGCCTCGGATAAGGACTACCGCTTTTGTTGATGACCCCCGCAAACGAAAAAAGGACCATGATTTACGGATATGCACCTGGAATGTCCGGTCCCTTTATAGGGAGGGTGCCTCTATCCAGCTGGTTGATGTCCTCGAAAAATACAGAGCTGACATCACCGCTCTCCAGGAAATGCGATGGACAGGACAGGGCTGCTCCAAAAGAGCGTCCTGTGACATCTAGTACAGTTGCCATGCTGAAAGGCACGAATTAGGATGTGGATTTTTGGTCAGCAAGAGACTACCTTATCTTGTCTCACAGTTCACGCCTGTGAACGAACGGCTGGCTACAATCCGCATCAAGGCAAAATTCTTCAACATCAGCCTTATATGTGCCCACGCTCCGACGGATGAGAAGGACAATGTGACCAAGGAGAGCTTCTTTCAGCGCCTCGAAGAAGCTTATGACAGCTGCCCCCGCCACGATATCAAAATCGTGCTTGGCGACTTTAATGCCAGGGTGGGCAAGGAAGGTACCTTTGGTCCAACTGTCGGAAAATTCAGCCTCCACCAGAACACCTCCGATAACGGAATGAGGCTGATCGACTTCGCCGCAGCACGAAACATGGTAATTGGTGGTACAAGATTCCAGCATCTCGACATCCACAAAGCGACATGGCTGTCTCCAGATCAACGTACAAGAAACCAAATTGATCATGTGGGGATTGACGGAAGGCATGCTTCCAGTGTGATGGACGTGAAATCGATCCGTGGTGCCAACATCGACTCGGATCACTACCTGGTTGCAGCTAAGGTGCGCACACACCTATGTGTCGCAAATAACAAGAGAAGTCCCACACAGAGAAAGCTCGACGTCAGTAAGCTGCGATCACCAGAGACAGCAGATGCATTTTCCACTCGACTATCGGATCTGCTTATGCAGAACACTCCTCCACTTGATGATACATGCTCACGGTGGACACATATATCCCACTCCATGACTACTGCTGCCGAGGAGGTAATCGGTTACTACCGGCCTCTGAGGAATGAGTGGTATGATCAGGAGTGTCGCGACGCTACCGCAGAGAAAGACGCCGCCTACAGAAAAACCCTGCGTGCAGGCGCAATGCGAGTTGTTAAGGAGCGGTAGAGAGAGAAAAGGAGTGCTGAGAGACGCCTTTTCAGGCGCAAGAAGAGGGAGTTGGAAAAACGCGAGTGTGAGGAGATAGAGATGTGTACCGACAAGAATGAGACTCGAAAATTCTTTGAAAAGATCAAGCGCCTGAGTGGAGGTTTAAATCCCGGAGCCTCTTCTTGTCGTGATGGAAATGGGAATCTGGTTACGGATGTCCAGAGTGTACTGAGCCTATGGAGGGAACACTTCTCCACGTTACTGAATGGCGATGCTACGAACAATTCCGCCAGTGGAGGAGTTTGCCCGATAACCCCAATTACAGATGATGGTGTTGATATTCTACCACCCGACTATGACGAGGTTTAAACGGCCATTTTAAGGCTGAAGAACAACAAACCTGCAGGTGCTGATGGCCTGCCTGCCGAGTTGTTTAAGACCGGAGGCGATGAGCTGCTCACCCGCATGCACCAGCTCATAAGCAGAATATGGTCGGATGAAAGCATGCCTGATGATTGGAGGCTCAGTGTTCTCTGTCCTGTACATAAAAAAGGAGACCCCACAATTTGCGCCAACTACCGTGGAATAAGTCTCCTGAGCATCGCGTACAAGGTTCTATCGAGCGTACTGTGTGAAAGGTTGAAGCCTATGCTCAGCAACCTGATTGGACCTTATCAGTGAGGCTTCAGACCTGGTAAAACCACCATCGACCAGATTTTCACACTGCGCCAAATCCTGGAGAAGACCCAAGAAAAACAGATCGACACACACCACCTATTTGTTGATTATAAAGCCGCTTTCGACAGTCCGGTAAGGGATTACCTCTACGCAACAATGTCTGAGTTCGGTATTCCTGCAAAGCTCATTCGACTTTGTAGAATGACACTGCATAACTCCCGTTGTGCAGTGAAAATTGGGAAGGACTTCTCCGCACCGTTTAATACCGAACAGGGTTTCAGACAAGGTGATTCGTTATCGTGCGACTTCTTCAATCTTATTATGGAGAAAATAATACGAGCTGCTGATCTACGACATGATGGCACTATCTTCAACAAAAGTGTCATGCTGTTAGCGTATGCCGACGATATTGACATAATCGGCATGAACACGCGAGCAGTCAGTGGGTCTCACGGTGAACGAGGGCAAGACGAAGTATCTAGTGTCAACAAACAAAGAGTCCCGGCGTCTTGGACAGCACGTCACTGTTGACAACTACGCTTTTGAAGTAGTAAGGGACTTTGTCTATCTTGGAACCAGCATTAACAGCAGTAATGACGTCAGCTTGGAGATCATGCGTAGGATAACTCATGCTAACAGGTGTTACTTTGGGCTAAGTAAGCAATTGAGAAGTCGAGCCCTCTCTCGAAGAACGAAAACTACACTCTACAAGTCTCTCATCATGCCTGTCCTAACATATGGCGCTGAATCCTGGACAATTTCCACCTCGGATGAGCGAATGCTTGGAGTTTTCGAGAGAAAAGTCCTACGCAAGATCTTTGGACCTATCTGCGTTGGTGGTGAGTACCGAATAAGGTACAACCATGAGCTGTACGAGCTGTATGCCGATATTGACATTATTATGACATTAAATCGATATTCGGTTGTTATGGCCACATAAGTAAGTAAGTAAAGAAGTTGTTTGCGCGATTCAAAAATGGTAATTTGGAGATGAAAGACAAAAAACGCCCAAGGCAGCCAAAAAAGTTTGAAGACGAATAATTGGAAACTTTACTCGATCAAGATTTGTGTCAAACACAAGAAGAACCTCCGGAGTTATTCGGAGTAACACACGAGAAAAGCACTTGGATTCATTCAAAAGCAAGGAATTGAGTGCTGAACGAATTGAAGCCCAGAGACGTTGAGCGGCGATTTTGCATGTCAGAAATGTTGTTTGAATGCCATAAAGAGAAGTCATTTTTGTATCATATGATTACTACTGATGAAAAATTGATCTATTATTATAATCCTAAATGGATTATAATAATATGTGAAGCCGGGCCAATCAGTAAAGTCAACGGCAAAGCAAAATATCCATGGCTCCAAGTTAATGCTCAATAATGCTTGGTGAGACCAGAAGAGAGTGTTGCATTATGAGCTCCTGGAACCTCCTGGAACACAGCGAACCTCTATCGCACACAGTTGACTCGTTTAAAGCGAGCACTGGCCGCAAAACGACCGGCAAAGGTCGGCCACATGTTGCTCAATCCGTTAAAAACTATTTGGAAAATAGCGGATGGGATAGTTTTACATTGCCAGAATGGCATTACTGGAATACGCTTCACTTCAGTACAGGGTATCCGAAATGGGCTTGTTTCATTTTTATGAGCAGTTTTTTTTTTTCTTTTTTTGGGACGGAATCCATAAATTACCAAAAAGATGGGGAAAGTATTTTCAATGGGAAGTACTTTAAATAATATATTAATTCCAGCAAAAAAAACCGAACTTTTTAAGTTGTACACTCAATATTATATTTCTTTTCGGTGGTAGTTTGATTATTTGGACCATATTTTGAGCCTGGAACTACCAAACTGACCGTGGAAGATCTCAAAATCTAAGATAATCTAACAAGCTAACAAAGACTGGTAGCAAAAATTTCAATTAGTTTAGTAATTTACGTCGACTTAATCAAAATGTGTAACAAAAAATCTCCTTACAGTCGGCTGGGGCCGACCAAACTATACCCTGCATATGTAGATTTATATATAAAAAGTTTACTCGAATATCCAACTTTTCTTTTATTTCCACTTTTCGAGAAACAATTTTTGCATATACTACTAATTTACACCCGAAATATGGTTGACTTTGACGAAGTAAAAGGATTTTAAGATAATTCCGAGGCTTAGTATGGGAGCTATATAAAAAGTGGGCGTGGCTTACCACTTTCTAGTAAATCCAATTAATTTTTTAATGTTAATCCACACCTTAAATTTGGTGTCCTACGTTGAATAGTTTCTAAGTTATGGTGGTTAACATTTTTGTTTAATTTCCTCAACTTTGTATGGTAGCCCCAATAAGAAGTGGGCGTGGTACGCTGATTTTTCGCCAGATTATTTCCGACTACGATATTAATTTAAGTGTCAATTATGGTTATTGTAGACATAAGATTGCCTAAGTTACAGCTGTTTCAATTTAAAATTTGTATGGGGGCTACGATAAACACTGGGCGTGGTGCGCCCATTTTCTGTGAGCCTAGTTGCTCGTACAATACTAATCCATACCCTAAGTCTCGTTGTCCTAGGCTAAATGGTTTGTAAGCTATGGAGCGTAAAATCTTAGTTTAATTCACTCGACTTTGTATGGGAGACCCATGAAGGAGTGGGCGTGGCACACTGATTTTCTGCCAGATTTTTGCCGACTACGATATTAATTTAAGTGTCAATTATGGTTATTCTAGACAGAAGATTGCCGAAGTTACAGCTGTTTCAATTTAAAATTTGTATGGGGGCTACGATAAACACTGGACGTGGTGCGCCCATTTCCTGTGAGCCTAGTTGCTCATACAATACTAATCCACACCTTAAATCTCGTTATTCTACGCTGAATAGTTTGCAAGTTATAACCGGTAACATTTTTTTTAATTTCCGCAACTTTGTATGGGAGACCCAAAAAGGAGTGGGGTTGGCACATTGATTTTCTGCCATATTATTTCCGACTACCGTGTTAATCTAAGTGTCAATTATGGTTATTCTAGACAGAAGATTGTAGAAGTTACAGCAGTTTCAATTTAAAAGAAGTACAGACACTTTGTATGGGAGCTACGCTAGAAAGTAGGCGTGGCTCATCCACTTTTGGTGAGGTTATATAGTATATAACATAACTCTATGTGCAAAATATTCTTGTCCCAAGTGATATATTGTGTGAGTTATAGCAAGTTAAAGATTTTGAAAATTTCGAGGTTAGTCGCTTTGAATGCTTGGTGGGGGCGTGGTTATTGACCGATCATGCCCAATATCAATCCCCTCCGTACCCTTGGATCATAGATTACTTATGCCAAATTTCATCGAAATAGCTCAATATTTACTCAAGTTATCGTGCGAACCAGCCAGGTGACAGACAGACAGACAGACGGACGGACGGACGGACGGACGGACGGACGGACGGACATCGTTAAATCGAAAATTTAATCGACGCTGATCACGAATATATATCCATGTCTATATCTCCGGAGATTCCTTCAAGTGGACACAAACATCTGACCGAAATGAATATACCATGCATATTGCATTATGCAGGGTATAAAAACGCATTTTTAGAGAAAAATGATCATGGAAAAACTACTTTATAATTCTTGGATAGTCCTTATTACTTTACACATACATAAATTGCGTTATAGTTAAAGAAAATCTATCGATAAATACCCAAGTTGTTAGCAATTATATGAAAATACCAAAATTAAAACTTTTCTTCACACCTAACCGAAAATTGTCAAAACGTCTCATAATTACCGAGATATTGCTTTTAGGGATGCCAAATATATGACTGATTCCCTGAATTATCCTTTCTCAACACTTCCCTCCAAGAGATGGTAAGAGATGGTTCATAATAATAAAAACCTCCAAGGTTTTTATTGTTTTATAAATATTTTGATTGTATCAATCCATTGGGTTCCTAACCTCATCCGATTTTTAATGACCATTTCTGGCGTTAGATTTGACAAGTATTAAGTGAGTACCGGCTGAATATAGGCAAGACTTCATGGAAAGCTACAATGATCTATTTTTAAATAAACAAATTTATCTTGAATTTTACAATAATTTTTTCGCCATTCAAACTATTTTATTATCAGTCAATTAAAAGAAAGAGTTCCGCATATCACACACGCTTACAGTACATACTTATTTCATAATCACAAAGCAACCACCATATTCGTAATGAATTCATATTAATGCTAATAATAGTTATAAACATTTTTGTTGCTCATTATTATTAAATAATTCATGGCTTGAGACAAAACAAATAAAATCACTATACATATTAAATAGCCAATTCGAATGGAGGCGATTAGATAAACAATACACGTAAATGATGTTACTAAAAACGCAATAAAACAACGGCTAAATTGATGTCAAAGTGATAGTAAAACTGTCAACCAATTAGCTATAAAATTTGATCAACAAAACGATAAATAAATACAAATAAAATATTCGTTCGTATTCACGAAAGAAAGTAAATTTATTAAGCTGTCATAGTAGCAGTCGAAGTGCGACAACAAAGTGACTTTCGCCAGTTAAACTAAAGCAAAACAGTAGCAGCAGTCGTTAAAAGTGATGATGACGATAAACGGTGCCAAGTGTAGATCGTTAGCTAAAAAGCAGCTGTGTTGAGCGCCCACGCATTCGGACGCTCGTATCTCTATCGCACACGAGTGAATGGCGCGCATGCGCATTCGAATTAGCAAACCAATTTTAGCGAAACTGTGTAACGACGACAACGACGATGGCGACGACTGTGACTGTGTATCGTCGTAGTAGAGTAGCAATCAACGAATAGTAGTGCATCAAGTGGCCGGCGCCAGTGAATAGACGGGGTGACGGTGTGCTACTGGCTAGAAACTTGGCTTTCAAGGTGAATTGTGGGAAAAAATTAGGCTTTGCTGGATTTTCATAGTAAGCGATTGTCTTAGTAAGTGTCTGCCGAGTGTGGAGAAAGGCTGTAATAAAAGTGAGTGAGTGAGTGATATTG